>JAWNLP010000146.1:2135000-2397500 GCA_035042265.1 Drosophila imparisetae | reverse complement strand
TCGAGCAAGGCGCCCCCAATGTCACTGGAGCCCCGTCCCAACGAATCCTCATCGCACAGATCCGCCGACTCTGACTTGGTGTCCGATGTCTCTCGATGCTGCAACTGCTGTTGCTGTTGCTGCTGTGCGGCAAACTGACTGTAGAGGCGTGGCAGATGCTGCAGCATATAGCTGGCACCGGATTTCGATAGATTCGCAGCTGCAGCGGCTGCGGCAGCGGCAGCCGCAGCTGTTGCCGCCGGCTGATTCTCCTTACTCTCGCCGAGATCATAGTATTTGGCATAGTGCTCGAATTTGTTGAGTGCACCAACACCGATGCCGGCCGAGCTGCTTGCGGCACTCAAATTGATGGCATCCTGCTGCGCTGACTTGGGTATGGGCACGGTGAAGGCGGATCCATGACGCTGTTTGCTCAACAAATTGTTGCTGCTGGCCAAACCAATGCCACCAGCAACACCAGCTCCGCCTCCACCAGCTACGCCAGCCACGCCAGCTGCAGCACCGGCTGCTGCTGCCGCTACACCAGCTGCATCCTCTGTCGGCAACAAGTTGCTGTTGGACAGCGGCGAGACATTCTCCTTTTTGCGATCGTAAATGTGCCCGGAGACGCGCAGATCGATGAAGAAGTGCAGCGGATCGATGCCATAAGGTGCATACAATGGTGGATACCAAACTGGCGGCGGCGGTGGCAGCACCAAATCCTGCGGCGGCAACGATGCTGCCGGCGGCGTATTATCCAGCAAGCTGTTGTCCACAGCGCCGCCCAGTGTAGCCTTTGTCAAGGATTTCGTCTCTAGCTTGCTGTAGCCATACGGTGTGGAAGTGGGCGTGGGCGTTGTTGAGGGTGTGGGCGTGGGCGTGGCAGCTGACTTATTGGTCAGCTCCAGCGGCTTTTCAGTTGTTGTGGCGCTGTTTGAGTGTGGCTGTTGCTGCTGCTGCTGTTGTTGCTGCTGCTGTTGCTGTTGCTGCTGTTGCTGCTGCTGCTGCTGTTGCTTCTCCTCGGCGTCGCGTCGTTCACGCAGCTGCTCGTAGTAGGGCCGGTGTGACCAGGAGCGTTTGCGAGAACGTCGCACCAATGCCGCCTGCTGTTGTTGTTGTTGTTGCTGTTGTTGTTGCTGCTGTTGTTGCTGCTGCTGCTGTTGCTGTTGCAGCTGCAATACGCGAGCGGTTTCATTGTTGCGCGTCTGCACCAACGAGCGCAGCATATCGCTAAAGAAATAATTGTTTGGGCCAACAGGCGCCGAGTATAGATATGGGGGCGTGGCAGCCATTAGGCGGCTAACATAATCCTGATTGCGCAGCTCGTGAATGTTGCTCTTGCGCGGCGCCAACTGCTGCTGTTGCTGCTGCTGCTGCTGTTGTGCGCCAGTTGGTTGATGCTGTTGTGTTGCTGCTGCTGTTGTTGCTGACACAGCTGCTGTCGCGGTGGGCGTGGCAGTAACTGCAGTGACGCCAACAGCGCTGGTGGCCGTTGTACTGCTGTTGTTGGGATTGTTGCCACCGTTGCTGCTGTTATTACCATTGCCGCTGCTGTCCTTCATGCTGCCAGAGTGCCGCTGCAAGCGGAAACGGAAACATTTTCATTAGCCAAAATGCAATCGTTACTTTAACTTTAAGATGCTCCTAACTGATTAATAGCAACTCAAAATAGACATTACTTAAACTTGCAGCAATTGCTGCAGATATACAGCAATATATATGTATATACATATATATATATATATATATATATATATATATATTATTAATAAGAATCAAGTAGGAATTCTATAATTGAGACACCTCGACTAGCAGATGCCATCAGCTATCAGAAGTCGTACACTTTTTGGATATTCAAACCAATACGCTGAACACAGTTCATAATTGATTCTTATCGATATTAATTAATCGATTATCGATACATTTATATAAACTAGGTCTTGGCAAGACGAACATGAGCAAATCGACTTGATTGGGAATGCTGATCAAGAATATACACATATAGTTTATGGGGTCGGATAAGCTTCCTTCTGCCTTACACACCTCCATTATTCTATATCTATATCTATATCTATATCTATATCTATATCTATATCTGTATTTATATCCATATCCATATCCATATCTATATCTATATCTATATCTATATCTATATCTATATCTATATCTATATCTATATCTATATCTATATCTATATCTGTATCTATATCCATATCTATATCCATATCTATATCTATAACTATATCTATAACTATATCTATAACTATATCTATATCTATATCTGTATCTATATCCATATCTATATCCATATCTATATCTATAACTATATCTATAACTATATCTATAACTATATCTATATCTATATCCATATCTATATCCATATCTATATCTATAACTATATCTATAACTATATCTATAACTATATCTATATCTATATCTATATCTATATCTGTATCTATATCCATATCTATATCCATATCTATATCTATAACTATATCTATAACTATATCTATAACTATATCTATATATATATATCTATATCCATATCTATATCTATATCTATATCTATATCTATATCTATATCTATTAATCATGATTTCTTGATTAAATAACTTTTCTTCTAACTTTTCTCAATACAGATATTTCCCATGGCAGCCAAAGAACATTTAATATTCATATGTATATAATTGTATATATATATATATATACAAGCTTTAAAATGAATCGTTTTGTCATTTTCAGTTTTAAGTCTTGGCCGTGGTCTGCGTCGCTTCTGCTGTTGACTTGAATAAGACGCCCGTTGAGATTTATATCCATATTTGCATTGTCCTTGTGAACGTCTTCATTTTCAATGTATACACGCCCACATCCTTCCCCCCTCCCCCCTCGTTCACTGTTCCTGTTGTTGTCTACCTTTTACTTGCTGAGCTTGAGCTCGTCTTCATTTTCCATTTAATGGCAATTAAATGTGATTTCCCATTTTCCTCCCAGTCAGTCTGTGTGTACTCAACTCAACGACTGCTGTTCAAATAGTTCCGACAACTTTAGGAACTATAGTACATATATCTACACATCAATTGTGGCTATCTATATACAGTGACTCCAAGCTTATTTAAAGCAGTGCCAAAGAAAAACAGGAATTGCCTGCCATAAAGTAACCATTCAATATTTTTCAAAAATTCCAAAGACCGATGGTAGGTACATATATTAACCACCAAAATTAATATATGACCCCAATACACTGGGTTTTCCCCACCTGCTAGGTAGGATTATGTAAAAAGTGGCCTATTTTTAGGGAAAATTTTATTTGTACCTGGTACATTGTGGACACCTGGGTGCCATAAAACCCGGATTTAGTACCAAAAGTTGAGTATTTTCGGTATAAATACATCAATACTTCGTAGTCAGTTTAGTTTTATCCTGCATCTCGGGTGCAATAAGCCAACAAGGACTATGGACAATCAGACTATCATTGAACTACGCAAACTCATCCTGGATCGCCACAAAAACGGATATTCACATCGCCAAATAGCTGAAATGATCAATTTGAGCAACTCAACTGTGTATAACATCATTCGGCGCTTCGTCGACGCAAATCGGATTGAGGACAAGGGCAGAATGGCACCAAATGGGATTTTCACCGAAGAGGAGGAGCGAAGGATCATCAGGAAAATAAGGGGAAATCCCAAGCTATCGGCTCCAAAAGTGGCTCAACAGGTGCAGGATGAAATGGGGAAAAAGTGCTGTGTGGAAACTGTGCACAGGTTTCTGCGCAATCTTGACTTAAATGCCCGAGTACCACGAAAAAAGCCCTTTATAAGCGCGAAAAATAAAGGGACTTGGATGACGTTCGTCAAAAACCACTTGGACAAGGATTTGGAGTTCTGGAACATAGTCATAATTGGAGATGCGTCCAAATTCACAATTTTTGACTCGGACGGGCGGAATTATGTGTGGCGACAGTCCAATACTGAGCTGAATCCCAAACACGTAAAGGAAACAGTCAAGCATGGTGGAGGAAGTAGCATTTCATGGGTATGTATCTCGTCAGCCGGATTCGGGAATTTTGTGATTTTTGAAACAACAATGGACAAGAATGTGTACTTCAACATACTAAAAGAAAATTTAGTCCAAAGTGCCGAGAAGCTAGGAATCCGACGTCCTTTCCAGTTCAACCAGGACAACGATCCCAAGCTTAAGGCCAAGATAGTACAGTCCTGGCTCATCAGGAACTGCCCCCACATAATAATTCCACTGGCCCAGTCTCCAGATTTAAATGTCATTGAAAATTTGTGGGCTCTGCTGGAAAATAACATCCGGAAGCACAGCGTATCCAGGAAAGAAGACCTCAATACTGCTCTGCGGGATGAGTGAAGCAGAATCAGCCCATAAACTACCAGGAAGCTGGTATCTTCCATGAATAATAGATTAAGGGAAGTAGTTAAGGCTAAAGGATATAATACTAAGTATTAACATTCGTATTTAAGTTTTTATACGCTAAATATATTATTTTATTTATACTGATCAAAATGAAGCGAGCCCCGAAAAGTAGGCAACGTTTTTACATAATCCTACCTAGCAGGTGGGGAAACCCCAGTGTATTGGGGTCATATATTAATTTTGGTGGTTAATATATGTACCTACCATCGGTCTTTGGAATTTTTGAAAAATATTGAATGGTTACTTTATGGCAGGCAATTCCTGTTTTTCTTTGGCACTGCTTTAAATAAGCTTGGAGTCACTGTATATATATCTATATTCTTAAAGAGTTTCTTTTAATTATGATAATTCATGGTAATCAAGGAATGAGGAATGCTGACATTGAAGAGTTTCAGCAGTAGGAAAAACCCTGAGGACATTGAAATATTACTAAATATATAATATTATATTGAACCAATCCAATAATCTGCACTTTTATTTATTCATTTATTTAATATAAACTTAAATTTGGAAAAAAAAGAAATACTTATTCGATTTTTGGGGGTATTCATATGCAAAATGGTCAAATATTTGTGGCTTGGGGAAAAACCCAGAAAAAACCCAATCAGATCTTTAGCATTTAGAAGTTGGCTAATGAGTTCTTAACTGGCTCGAAACGGAAGGAATTTCAACGGGTGTCTTTAGGGGATATAGAACAATGAATTTGGCTTTTGATGCAGATGAAGCTATGTCATCACAACCATAACATCTGGGAGGAGTCTATCTGTGAATAGAGGAAATCCAGCCAGTTTTTTTTACAAGATCTGTGTTCCACAAGAGGTTGTTGGTCATCAAGTTCCTTATGATCCCATAGATATAATCGGTCGATTTATTTTGCGTAATCTATAATGCAGTTTAGATATTTGCAGGGTATGTAATATTCGGCGTGCTTGAGAAAGTAATTGTTACTTTCAAATGCCACAATCGGATGCGAATATATGCACATATGGGTATATCTTTTAGACTAGCCCCCCTCAACTCAAGCCCCTCACTCTGTAGCACACAAGGGAGAAGCGCTTGCAGATTTCAGCTGGGATTACTGCTGCCATTCTAGCCACGTGCTTTTTTCTGTTTGTGTGTGTGTGTGTGTAACACACTCACAAAATTTGCATAGAAAAACATGCCGCATAAAGACACACACACAGCGGCAAACACACACACACACACACACACACACAGTCAGCTAGTCTGTTAATAAGCTTACATGACGCGCCAAATTCCAGCAAATTAAATGTTTCAACAGTTGCCACAAGGCCCCTTTTCAGACTCTCTCCCAGCCCGCCATGCCCCATGCCCCATGCCGCATGCTTGCCCGTACCACGCCAGAAACCAACTCAATTGTTGTGGTCTCAGTTGAGGCACTTGACGCCGTCAAAGTTGTTGTTGTCGGTGAGTGTGGCAACCACACGGTGGCTGCCTGTATCCTGTCGCTGTCAATTCTAAGCGGCGCCACCCCCTCACCCCCTTGCAACCCCCAGCCTGCCAGCACTCGTCTTGTTGCTCTTTCATTTTCGCATTTCAAAAAAGTTTTCAGCGCTGCTGTCGCGGCTGCTGCTTGCCACTGCTTGTTGTTGCTGTTGTTGTTGTTGTTGTCGCTGTTGGTTTTGATTTTACTTCTTATTTTTTTTTTAAATAATATTTTTTATTGTTTTTTCATTTCGTTGTAAAAATATAAAAGTTTTTAACAACTGTCGTCAGGCGTTGCCGGTGGGGGTAGGGCGGGGGGGAGGGAGGGAGTAAATTGGCTGCGTTTCGTTAGTTGATTTGCATTTTTTGGCAGCGCAAAGAAAGACGGCTACAATTTCGGACCAAGTTGAAATTAGATTATGCTAATTAAGGCGTGGCATCAACCACTCTATACAACTACCACCCACCCCCCCACCCCCTAACTCCCACCCACTGGCCACTGATTGATGCGGCAGAGCTTTAATTGCCGCCACTGCTGCTTGGTTGGTCGGCTTGCTGGCTGCCTGGCAGCATTTTAATATTCAATCAGCAGCTGGCGTCAACTTTTTTTTATGGCCAACGTCAACAGAAACTTGGCCAACTTAGCGCGACTTAAGTCTGCAGCTGAGATTAATGCGCAGCTGGCAAAAGTGCAGCAGCCACAACAACTGCAAGTTGTTTGCCTTACTGTTTGTGTTTGCCACAAATAAATAAAAAAAACTTTTCCATACCACGTTGCAACAATTAAAGCAAGCAGCAACTTCTTGCCACAGACACAAAGATTTAATTCAATTCCAGCAAATCCATCTCAAACATTCCGATTCCGACGCTCAACTCAAAATTGATCAATTTTTCAAGAAAACACAAGAAAAATTATGCAAAAATAATTATCTATAATTAATTAAGAAAATTAATTAGCAAATTACAAATAAAATTCAAAATAAGAATCAATTAATTTACAATGAAAATTATTAGCCAAGTTAAAAATGCAAATGGAAATGGAAAATTAAATGGCCCAAAATTTATTACAAGGCTTAAGCAAAACCAGAAAAAAACTGAAAAAATACCAAAAAAAATTTAATGATTAGAGATTAGAAATATAAGGATATATGTATAAAGAGAGCGACAAGAGAGAGAGAGAGATAGGAGAAAAAATCTGAACTTTTCGAATTAGATAATTTTATTCCAGTCACAGATTTCCCGGAGACATGCTAAAATTTAAAATTTAATTAATCATTATGTTTTAATGTTTTTACCAATAAACTATATATATACATATATATTCTGGATCACAAGTCGAGTCGCTTCTGTACAAATTAACAAAATTCGTTCATCTTTTTACTGCAGGTCAGTTTGACTCCGGTCTGCACGGATAAGTAGTCTTTGATCTTTGATCTTTGGTCTCTCTCTCTCTCTCTCTCTTTCTGCCCAAAACCGATGTAAACTCGATCCTGAATTTCCCATTAAAAAAAGCGGCAAATTAGCTATTTCTGCGGCTCCCCGCTCACACTGGAATACCTGCCACAAGAAGTAGCAGATGAAGCGCGAAAAATGCTCATCATTTTCCAACGCCAGTAACCAACCAGACATTCGAAAATATTTCCCACAGAAAACTGAGAAATTGAAAGACTTGATATCACTCAGCACTGTAAAATAAAAATCAAATCAAAAAATTCCAAATTTATGTTTCTGATGTTTATGGTGAACACAAGTGAACAAATTAGCTCGAAAATTGTAGATTTCAAGTGCAAAACGTATCAAAAGTGAACAAAAAACGTGGTTAAAAAAAACACAAGTTTTTCTTAGATGAACATCGATTATTCCGTTAGAAAATAAAGTTTGCTGTTTTCTATATCAGACGACGAAATTTTAGATTTGATTTGAGTTTGTTTTGAACTAAAAATGCCAAATTGAATATTTTCATTAAGGAACGCAAGAATTGAATATGTATATACGTATATATAATAGACACATTCTGCGACTCGTGTTTTTGGTGCTGAAAACTGTACCAAGCCTAATGGGACCTGGTTTACGCATTTTATAACGGTACTTCTTCTTACATTGCTATGACTCATTGGAGTGAAAGTTCCGTTAGTTTTTTCCAAGATTTTTGCATATTTGTGATAATTGGCGCTGAAAACTGTACCAAGCCTAACGGGACCTGGTTTACGCATTTTATAACGGTAATACTTCTTACATTGCTATGATTCATTGGAGTGAAGGTTCCGTTAGTTTTTTTTTAAGATTTTTGCATATTTGTGCATATTGGTGCTGAAAACTGTACCAAGCCTAACGGGACCTGGTTTACGCGTTTTATAACGGTACTTCTTCTTACATTGCTATGATTCATTGGAGTGAAGGTTCCGTTAGTTTTTTTCAAGATTTTTGCATATTTGTGCATATTGGTGCTGAAAACTGTACCAAGACTAACGGGACGTGGTTTACGCATTTTATAACGGTACTTCTTCTTACATTGCTATGACTCATTGGAGTGAAAGTTCCGTTAGTTTTTTCCAAAATTTTAGCATATTTGTGATAATTGGCGCTGAAAACTGTACCAAGCCTAACGGGACCTGGCTTATGCATTTTATAACGGTACTTCTTCTTACATAGCTATGATTCATTGGAGTGAAAGTTCCGTTAGTTTTTTCCAAGATTTTGCATATTTGTGTTTTTTTTTTTAGCTAGTTTCGATGCCAAATTCGATTAAAGGCAGTTACTTTCAAGCCTTAGGAAAAGTAAGTGGGGCGTTATAAGGAATATCTTTGAATAGGATAATAAAATAAACATATTTATTTAATATTTTATAGCTGAATATAGATAAGTAGCATACAAACATTTTGAATGGGAAAGGCAAAAATACTCTCGCTAGAGCAAATAGCTGAGATCCTTGCTTACAAGGATACTGCACTGAACAAGAGGCAAATATCAATTAAATTCCTTCGATCGGCTTCAGCAATTGATAACATGTTAAAATTAAAAGAGAACTACATTAAACAATGCTAAAAGAACCAATTTTGATGTGTATAATTTCACGACGTGTGAACTCGGAGGATTATATAAATCTGTTGGACAAAGTTTTGGTGAACTTAATGGAGCATCAACCAGACCCAAATCGCTTATTCCAGCAGGTTACAGCTCCAGTCTTTTCTGGTTTCGGGATTAGGATTTTAAGCTTTTAGAGTGGATAGGAAGATCACCTGACCTGTATCCCTGTATAGAGAATATGTGGGGACACCTGTGCCGGCGAGTTAAAGTGTGTAATCGACAATTTGAGACAGTTGAGCAGCTACGAAAGACTGTCCTTAAGGATTGATCCCAAATCCGAATTTGTTATTGTTTATTTTTATATGTATATTAAATTTTTGTATTTTTTTTTTAATTTGAATAAACAATTTTCAATTTAATTTCTTTTTTATTTGACACGTATTTTGCATAGCTAACAATTGTGGAACGTAAGGAAATTGTGCAAATTTTAGTTTGAATTTTATAGGGAAAAAAGGAGTACCTTTGATCGAGTTTCGCAGAGTGTATACCAATATATATATATATATATATATATATATGCAAAAATACTTATATATATATATATTTATGTATATCTTATACTTTAATCATAAATCAAACCAACCCCGTTGCGGCCAACCCTCAATGAACTTTGTTTCAGCTGAGCTCACACACACATAGAGATGGAGAGAAAGCGAGATAAAAGAGAGAGAGAGAGAGAGCGAGATAAAGAGAGAGAGAGAGAGGGAGAGAGGGAGACAAGCACATCCACTTAACTGTCACTTTGCGGGAACAACCTTATAACATAATTACAGGCATATCAAACAAGGCTTAGCGACTCAACTTTGGGTTGCGAAGGGTCAAAGCAAGCAGACGCGTGCAGCAACCCTTGCCGCAACAGTTGCAACGGTACTTCAAAGGCCCAACGGGGTACGCTTTCAATATGTATGTGTGATCTCAGCTGCCCTAGCTGTTACTCAAATCTAGAGCTATATCATCTTATATATGTTATTGATCAAAAATGCATAATATTATCATGCATTATATTATATATATAGTTCTGTAGATTGACTGTTTAACAAGCGATTTTTCAGAACGATATCTCATTGGAAATGAGTCTATTCGAACTGACACCTTGAAATTGAAGTATTGTTAAAAATAAATGATTAATAACAATTGAAAGAGCTTCCAAGGATTTGGTACAAGAATACTCCACGCCAAGGTTCCTTATAATGTCTACTGTGAGCATACTGATCTTAGCTGGCGCCCAATTAGTACAACAAATACAAAAAATACACATAAATATTATTTATAAATATTGTTTCAAACTGAGGCCATTCGAAAATGGGAAAACAGTTGGAGTCAAATGACTGGGAGCCCAATTGGGAACGCTTTAATTGAGTTGTTCACGCTGTTTACCTACTATGGCCAAACTTTGTGCATTGTGCCACATGCCACATGTTGGTGACTGCCCCCTGTCTATTAGCCGTGCCCCGCCCCCACACACACACAACGTTGAAATTGTTGCTAAAGTGTTGTCATCGTTGTTCTTGTTGTTGTTGTTGTTGTTGTCGTTGGTGTAAACGTTACAACGTTTGACTGCGAATTAAAATAATGTGCCACTTGTGGCGCCTGTGTGTGTGTGTGTGAGGCATGTGTGCTAGTCCTGGACCTGCAGGACAAATGCACAACATGCTTTTCGGGGTAGCTCTGCGCCTGTAAATTTGACAAACTCTCACTTAACTCGCCCTCAGCCCGGGTCCGGGTCCTTGTCCTGGTCCTGGTCCTGGCCATGAGACCAAACACATGTGAGCCAACACATCGTTACCCTAATCGAATTTGATTTGAACCCTTTTTCGACGACATCTCCATGAGATTGATGTGTGTCTCTTTGGGGTGTGTGTGTGTGTGTGTGTGTGTGTGTGTATGAGTGTGTCTGCGTTACTGCAATCCTTGGACGCTTGGCTGCATTTTGTGCTTTATTATGAGTTATGCTTAAATAATTTTTGCAATTGCTATGCTTTCAAGGATTTCAAGGATATTCAAGGATATGAGATTTCACAATTTAGGGTTTCATCAGGGTTGAGTTGTGTTGTGTATTTGGGACTTCTTCACTCCTTGTCCACTCATCTGAGGTTGAGTGGTTTGTTTGTGGCACGAGCTTAGGAAATTTAATATGTTGAGAAAATGTTGCAAATGGATTTAAGTATATAAAAAAAACTTAAATATATATTTCATATGAATTCTTTTCTTTCTCCCATTAATCATGATGTTTAATCTCGATAATTTTCAGAATATAATTTAAATGTTTCTTTGTCTTCTAACAGTTACTTTTGAGTCGATGTGATTTTATATAGCCTTATAGGTTTATCCCTGTTATCAGATTAGAAAAATGACTGCGTGTAGAGCCATATTCGAAGCGTATGTTCCGTTAAAACTATTCTCAAAATTGTCAAAACTATGCCGATATTCAAAAGCCTTTTGATCAGGGTTTGGCTATTGAATTAGCCGTACTTATGTTAAAATACCATCCTTAAGAATCCCTTGTTGGAATTGGTCAAACTCATAACGGAAATGGGTACTGGATCACAGAACATTGATTGATATTTGAAGATCGGTCACTGACTCACTTAAGAATTGTGAATTGCAAATGAATTTCAGTTGGATAGAGATTAAGAAAATGGCAAAATTAAAAACAAAATCTTGATTTAAGAACTTTTCTTTATGAAGAATTTTAATTTAATTTTAGACAGAAAGTATTTCATTTTTACATAATTATAATACTATGATAGTAAATATATTTAAAAATATATGAACAGGAATCAAGATATTATCATATATAATATTAAGTTTATATTAATTGTTGGGGCAATGCTCACCACTTGATCTTCGGTTATGCAGCGAAAAGGAATTTGTTTATGTTTTGTTGCACTTGTCAAACTAATTGACACATTCACGAGACACGAAAACAAAAAAGGTTGCACAAATGGTTGCAATATGATTGGTATATGGCAAAAGAGCTTTGGCCAAAAATCAGAATCCGAATCAGAACCGGGTCTGCACTATTGTCTGTGATTGTCACGGTGACTGGGCACTTGAGTCGTCGTCAGTGTTGTGGACTGAGCTGAACTGCCGTCGATGACAGTTAAAAATCAAATGAAATGAATGTCTGGCAGTCGAGACAACCGCATGCCGCATGCGGCATACTCTCGTCGAGGACACACAGCACACAGCATACAGCGGACAGCGCACGGCGCACGCCAAACGAATCCGAATCGGTATCCGTTTCACCGACGCGAGTCCTGAGCCCGAGCCGGAGACCGAGCCGTAGACCGAGCCCGAGCCCGAGCCAACTCAAGCATTCGGCACGGTTTTAAAATCGACGAAATTATTATTATTTTTTTTTTGTTTCCAAATGAAACGAAGCAGAAGTTTTGGGTGGGTGTTGCTCTTGGCTGTTGCTGCTGCTGCTGCTGTTGGTTGATGCTGCTGCTGCTGCTGTTGGTTGCTGCTGCTGCTGCTGGTGGTGCGCAGCAGCAGCAGCAAAGTGTTAAGCCAAAGCGGCAGCAATCGAGCCACCCTCGTTGCATGCTTTCGCACGCGAATTGCAGTCGAGGCGCCACAAACTTTACGTACTATCTTTTAAGAATGGCTTAACTGGCAGATCAGTGCGACGCTGTTAGATTTCATGTTTGAGTCAGCTTGTTGTTGTTTTCCCACAATCGGATTTGAGTTGAAATTTATTTTTTTTATAATTTTTTATTTATTAAATAACATTTTGCTAATTAAAATTGAGTATTTAGCAAGCCAAGTATAACAGCAACAGCTTCAGGATTTTGAGTTTGTCATGGATTAATTTCGACACCAACCAATCCAAATTAATGCCTGCGATTCTCAAAATCAAACAGCTTTTGCTGTCGCTCTGCTCCAAGTACTCAATTGTAATTAGATACGAATGCATTACGCACATTCACCGTTATTCAGTATCTATGCGTACATTGGCGGAATTGGCGCAAAATGCACTTTGATCGATGATTGATTGGAACCTTGAAATAGTTTCGTATTTCATTCAAATTTTGGTATAATTAGATTTGAATTTCCCACAAATTGATTGACTTAATGTAACGTTGCCAAACTTCTGCAGAATGTAACGGTAAAATTCACACATGCTTAGCCTCGACTCACATGCAACGCTGCCAAACTTCACTGCAAACTTATTATTATAACCGGCTAGTGCCTGGCGGCCGGTTAGCAACGAGAACAAAAGACGCTCATGAAAATGATACCGGAAATGGAAGTGGCAAGTGGAAAGTGGAAACGGGCAACGTGTTGCCAAAACAGACAGACCTGCTATTGTCTAGTAGTGCCATAAGCTTATAATTTCTATTGAAATAAAGGCGTGCGGATGCGAGCATTTAGAGCTGCGTTATACTTCTTATACCCTGAACTTATTGGGTATAATGGAGTTGTGCAAGAGTATGTAACAGACTGATTGACGCCTCTCCGAACACATACTCTATATACATATATATTATTGATCAGTATATGCCGTCGAGTCGATCTAGTCATGCCTGTCCGTCTTTTGCTCAAGGACTATAAGGACTAGAGAGAGAAATGTGGAACATATATGTATATATAAGTTCTCGTATAACTTAGGCAAATCAAGTTTAATTCAATTCATCGATAACTTGCTTCGTTTTTCAAATATCGATAAGAATCGATTACCATAATTTTCAAGATTCAGTTCTTTAATCTGGTATATGCACCTAATTTAATGATAGGTAAGGAAATTTATAGTTTCTTTGGATAGATTAGATTCTTTATTATAACCGCTACTTTTAGCAAGCCCCCTGATATCAGGCAAGCTAATGTTCAAGCTTCAGCCCGAACAATGCCTATATACGCACTTATATGTGTACTATTTTGATAACTGAATCTTGCTTTGTCATCGGTTTCTCTTTGGAGCTTGGGAAAGCATGGTGACTTTTGTGATAACGTCAAACATATTATTGGCACTAACTGCAGCACAAAACGAAATGGAAAGTTTCTGGATGCACTTTGAGGATTATCCATGACATACACTTAAGTAATTTAAGCAAAAATGTAAAAATGCAAAAATGGTCAGCTCACCTTATTATTCAAAAAGTACATCTATAAAAATTACGGGTTTTCATTGCGAAAGTAAAAAAGAAATGTCAAATTTCTCCAAGTGTTGTTTTCTATGTGAAGAAGAATTCTTATAGTAGCTTTTTTTTACCTATATTTATTATTAAACATTAGTATTTTAAGATTTCGCATAAGCAAGCATTTAACTTACGGAGATTCAAGCTCCCATCGTTATCGAGTTGGATGATTTCCCAAACTTTATGACAGCTAATCTCTAATATATATCTGCATTTCAGATATGTATTTCGAGATTATGGAAAATATTCCTCAAAATAGAGAAAAAAAACACAATAGTTTTCCCATTTTCGATTTAGGACTAGCCTTTCTTATTAGAAAAATGTTTTTTTTTTCTATATTCCGAAATGACCACTAAATATAATCGAATTTTTAAGTCAAATTTCATTTGAGTTAGATGTTTTTTTTTCGCTCAGTGCACGTCGAATTGTGTGCGTATGTGTATATTTATGCAGCATGTGGCAGTGTAATTGATAGTCTAGCACTGCCACCCAGCCAACATGTTTATTGTCTTTTTGTTTTTATTTTTTAATGAATATGCAAAACAGCAAAGCGTCGACAACGGCTGCCTGTTTGCGACTTCATTAGCGACACCACCCCCAAAGGACCACCCATTGCAGTCGACGTTGTTGCAGCTGCTGCTGCTGCTGGTGTTGCCAAGCAATTGCAATGTGTGTGCCATCCGCATCCGCATCCACATCCGTATCCGCATCCATGACGTTTCTTTCTATCATCTCGCCTGTTTTTCTTACTTCTTTTTATACCCTGAACACATTGAAAACGGCGAAAAAGGCTATAATGAATTTGTGCAAAAGGATGCAGCTGCATCAACCGCCGAGTCGATCTGGACGTGTGCGACAGCAATAAAAGCCACAATTTTAATGGTGCCTTAACTTGACATGTAATATATCTTGTCACTATATTAACTGTCATCAAGATCGAATAGAAAACAAGCTATAACTTGCATAACTTTTATTTGAGTTTCTTAAAAATCAATTTGGCAATCAAGGCATTGGCTTAAGAGTTAAGAGTATCGCTTAGTCGAGCACTTTCGACTATAGCATTCTTGTTTCCTTTTGTTTGTTCTTCTTTTTATTATTATCATTTTATTTTTTATTTTTAAATAGCGTGTTAGCTGGTGCCGTTTGTCACTCAGTCACTCCGTCACTCAGCGGTTGGGTGCGTTGTTAGAGATACATTCCCAAGCCGCAAACCCCAACCACTTCCCCACTTAGCCGTGTTCCCTTTTTGATTTGAACCCACCCCACTAAATCCCCTTCCCACATTCCCTCACACCTTTCGCACACACACACACACACACTTCATCGTGTGCGCTGCACATCAAACGTCAGAGGAGCAGCAGCCGCAGCAGCCGCAGCAGCGGGAGCAGAAGTAGCAGGAGCTGGATCAGAAACCAACGCAGCGCGTCAGCTCGGAAGGAAGCTGTTGCCTGTGAGCCGCATTGTCTACTGTTCCCCAACTGCTCCTAAGGCAGCATACCTCCCTCCGCCCCGTTCCTCTATCATGTCGCTCACCCCGCCCCGCTTCCCCCGCCCTTTGTTTGCCTATTTCTCAGAGTGGCTCCACACAAAGGCTGTGAATGTTTACACTTTGGATTTGCTGTTGGTCGTCGCATATACATTTTTTTTTTGCTACTGTTTCTTTTTCCTTTTTATGAAATTTGTTTGGTTTGCTCTGATTTTAAATGTGTTTTCGGTTAACGGTTGTTATGGCAATGAAGGCGGGGCAGGGGAACGCACCGTGTAACAGCGGCTGTTGCCAATGGAGTGTCCCTCCACTGTGGCACAATGCAGCAGCATCTAGATTTCTAAGTGAAAACCATTCCAGTTGCAATGCCACATTGCTGGAATGTTGCACAACACCGAGCAACGTTGCCAAAATTCACTGGATCTTTTCGAATACTACCAAGCCAGGTTGTCCAACTTCATTGCGCATTGTTCAATTTCATCAGTTCAATATGCTTAGGTCATTTTTTTTTTTGTTGCAACGTTGCCTAACTTCATAGCATGGCAATTTGAAATATTTCAAAGCATTATTTATTATAACGCATCGTTGCTCATCTTCTCCACACTGATAACATTGCAAAAGTAATATTTACTCACTGTTGTCAAACTTAATAGTGTTTCCTTTCCAACTCGACAAACTGCACAGCTGCCAGACTTCACTTCATTTCGCATTGTTGTCAACCTGTAAATTAGACTAATACCGAAAGGGGCTTTACAGTTGCTTTGCAAAATTGACAACTACATTGCTGCTGCTGCTGCTGCTGCTGCTGATGCTACGTTGACAATTTTCACTCACAGTGATATGCATTGTGTAAGCCGCTAAATTTGTGTTTTATTATACATCAAATTTTGCAGCCTGCTGGCATCGCTCTGCCTCACCTGGCCACGTCTTTGCATCCTCACATCCTGGCAGTCGGCATCATGCACATGTGTATATTATAGTAAACGAGTATATCTCGCAATCTGTGGATAGTTTGAATGCGCGCCCAACGTCTCCACACATGCCACACAATTTGTGCCACTTAAGTGTTGCGCATCCATTTCCGCTTAGGTAGCGTCCACACACACATTCACTTCTCGAACCAACCACCCACTCGAAACCATAGAATCATAGACGCAACCGCAGCGAACAACTCGACTGCCTTTGCTCCTCCCCCTCCTCCTGCTCATGCTCCTGATTTTTTTTACCCCGCCCCCCCTCCGTTCTCCCGCTCAGTCACATTATCCTTGCCTTTATTTTTTTCAATTTTCACTCGAGCGTTGATTGAAATGTTCAACGAACGAACGAATGGCGCTGGAGGAGGAGAAAGCGGAATGCGGAGGCGATGAAGGACAAGAGGATTGGGAGTGGGTACTGAGGACATGCAGCAGCCGGCAGCAGTCAAAATGAGACAGAGAGAGAAAGCCACAATGGGCTCGGGTGGCATCAACTCTCCGGTTGGATCTGGGTGGTTGGTTGGTTAGTTAGTTGGTTCGTATGCGTTGCTGGTATTGTTATTGTTGTTGTTGTTGTTGCTGTTGTTGTTGTTGTTGCTGTCGTCCTTGTTGTTGTTGGCTTGCCGGGCTTATTTGTTTGTTTGCATATAAATTGCAATGTGCCTCCCGTTTAGATTTTAAACTTTGTTTCTTCCAGTTTTACTAAATGCTTTTAGCAGCAGCAGCACCACCACCACCATCACCATCAATACCACCACCACCACCCCCAGCGATGACAACGGCACCGGCACCACCCCCCGTTTTGAGTCCATGCATCATTCAGAGTCAGTTCATCACTTCGCCAGCCCATCATTCATCAAGGACAATCAACGCTGAGGTCCGTTCGCGGTTTACATTTGATTTTACGGCTCACAACATTTTTTTCCGCTTTCTCAGATTTTTCATTTCTTTCATTTTTTCCGAGTTTCGTTGTTCGGGCAGACGCCTAATGAATTAGTTTGCCGGTGTTCGAAATGTTCGACTTACCCCAGCAAATGGTAATTATTCTAATGAATATCCACACAAATGATATAGTGGTCGCTAGTATAGTAGTCGAAAGCTTCGCTTTCCCCAGCATATTTGAGCATAAGAATAAATAAATAAAAAATTAAGATTTTAAATTGCAAGATTTCCAAAAAATAAACCCTATAAAAAAATACATTAGTCTAAAGGTCAAATCCCTGTTGTCTGAAGAACTAGTGGGATGGTTCGGATGGGGCTGAGCTGAGGCCACCAGGCGGGTCGCAGGTTGCGGATAGCGAACGGCCTCCCTTTAGGGAGGTTAGCTGCGAATAGCGTGGCAAAAGTGCCCATGAATAAGCGGTCCCGGACAAACAGCGTACCGACAGCTTGTGTTGCCGCCTCTTAAAACATAGCCTCACACAACTCCCCAATACTCCAATACTACTACCTACCCCCATCCTATCCCCACACATCTCACTCCGGGCCGGACTAAGATGTCAATCGAACAGTGCCGAGAGTCAACTTGGCTGGGGGCCCGGACTATCAAATAGCCCAGTTCTTAACGGTGAGCTCAGGCAGATGGCGACCGCCTGTTCTGATCAGCCTTACCCGGGTATCGCAGATCTCTGCCCGGGCGGATCTCCCTGCAAATGAAGTCGCAAGACTGATGGAGGACCGAGCCCTGGACGGGGGGAGGTCCTCTTATGTGGCAGAACATCCTCCACAACCCACTTCAACACCAAGGAGGGTGCCCTCTGCACAGCAGGGGCACAGTCAGCTTATGCCCGTGAAATGTTTTAACTTATTTATCCCTTAATGACCAGAGTTTATCTTTTGACCGATAGTTCCAATGACAGCTTTATGGCGTAGTAATAGACTTGGTAATTAAAACTAGTTTGCATAGAAACAGATGGTATATATGTGGAGTCGGCTATATACATATATATATATATTTTATTATAAATAAGTTGCTTTTAATATTAAGATATAAACTTTTAGAAAATGTTATATAACAGTCTTTCTCAACTTTCTTATCAAGACACGCATTTATGTAAATATAAACTTCAAATATGTGATTATATATACATATAAAGAAACTAAATCTAACAAAAAGTTCTTAAATTCTATTGGAATTATTCGATGGATATGCTGAGAATAAGGAGAATCTTAAGTAATTAAATGATAAATGATAAAGATCCATTTGCTTGTAATTCTACTTGATGTACTTCTTGAGCACCGTATAAATTTCTCCATAGCGCCGGATACGGTCGAAGCAGTCATCATCGCTGCTACTAGAACTGGAAGAGAGGGCGGCGAACTTTACCGGCGGACGATAGTAAACCGAATAGCGGCTGTCAAAGCTGCGTTTACCCATGTAATATTTGAGGAACTTGCGCGCCCGCCGCTGCCCAATGATGGGTGTAAGCGTTTGCTCGGTGACCGTAAAGTTCTGTGACTGATCTGATCCGGCTGCATAAAGTAGAATGATCTTTTTACTTAGCTTGGGACGTTTAATTGGGATATCATCTGCTGCTGGCAACTGCTCGGATTCCGCTTTAGCGAGACCAGCATAATAAGCCAGCACATCATCGTCATCATCCTCCCCCTCCTCGTCGTCCTCTTTCTTCTCCTCGACGTCGTCCTCTCTGTCGTTGATCATGGCTTTTGTTGTGGTTTTCTTTTGCGTTTTGTTATCATCCCGGGATTTTCCAACGGATTTTTCCGTTGAGTTTTTTGATGTGCTGTTTTGCACTTTATTGGCCGCCTGCCTCGTAAAATATCTAGGTGGATTGGGTTTGTCAAAGGTTTCCCTTGATTGTTTTGGCACTTTGGTTATATCGGGTTTGGTAACGGTCTCCTTAATCCGAGCCAGAGTTTTATCTGATTTAATAGGTGCCGCCGTGGAGATTTCAGTGTTTTGCTGACTGCTCAACTTGTTTGGGATTTTCTCTGGAGTCGCTTTCAGAATGGATTTTGCTGGCGCTTTCCCAAATGAAGTTTCCACTTTGGAAATGGTGACCAGCGATTTAGTTTTCTCTGTCAGCTGCTTTCGGCTTGTTGTTGGCAACTCCTCCGTGTCACCTTCATCCACATCGAATTCCACTTTTATGAATTCCATTTTTGGCTGTGGAATCTGTTCACGACTCACGCTGCTCTTGGGTGTTTCGAGCGGAAGCATCTAGACGGCAGGAAACTGTCGAAAATATCAATATAACATTATCGATTACTTATGTTAATAACGGGGATATCGATACTGCGATCGATACCCCAACTAGATGTAAGCATACATTGCAAAAACTTTTCTTCTTTGCCAAACCGCCAAAAAAAGCGCAACATACTTTTCCCGCGCAAACAAACCCAACAGAAACAATGGCGAACTGTCGCGACGCTTGTGCAACTGTTTACGACGACTCAGCTGTCCATTATGCCTCAGCCAATCACCCACATGCTGTTCGATCTTCTGGGCATCGAATGTATTCAGAATGCAATCCAGTCCAGCTTCCTGCCACTTGCGCACATGCTCCTCGACAATGGGCAACGTTTGATTGAAGATCTCCTTGTTGACGTCTTCCTCCACAATCTCCTCGTCAGCCTCCTCATCGTCGTCTTCGTCACTATATAGGCAATATAGATCAATCTCATGCACTTCAATTTCTTCGCCTTCGTCATTTTGCTCGTAATGCTTGAGAAAATTTGACCAAGCTTTTGAGCGCTCGTATGCCAGCGTTTCCAATTGTTCCACATCGATCAATATGTGCGACATTTTCGCTGATAATTTAATCAATTAATTAATTTAATTTGTTATAGTTTGCTGGCTTTATTGATGTTAATCAGCTATATGCATAAATATTCTTCAGTATCAAAAATTAAATATATTGTTCTTTAGGGTCTAGATTGAATTATTTCGAAGATCGGATCAAACGTAGCTCTTTTTATATTAATAATATAAGGCAGGATACGTCTTGCAACAAAAGCACCGCTAGTACCAATATGAATAGCTTCCAATAGGCAGCCTACGAATATTTTTTCCAGGTCAACCTAACTGCCAAGTTTGTGACAGGCTAAATATTTTGTTTGCCATGTGTACTATGATCACAAAAATTACATTTTTCGAATTAGCTTGGTGGTGTTTTTAATCTTCCCGAGCATTTTAGATATAAAATGAATCAATTAGATGCTCAGCTATTTAAGGTATTCCATATAGCACTGTACCGCAAGTAACAATAACAAATACGATTTTGCAAAGGTTGGCCCAGACAGTTGCTCAAGGAGCAAACTCGCAGAGAAATCATTTATTTATTGGAATCTATCTTCGCCTTTGGCTACACACAACGAATATCCACAGTGGGTTCGCAATTATAGAAAACTTTTAATTAACAACTAGGAGCATACAGGGAATAAAAATAAAGATAGGAAATAGAGAGGGTAAAATTGGATCCTAAGTGCTGGCCAGGTTTCAAGCACAATAATTTCGTTTAATACCAGAACTACGCGTTCAGCTTCACAGCGAAGTCAACATCCATTTTGATGGACGGTTTGCGCACAACAATAGCCCCATTGTGTTGCTCCACCTTCAGTTTCTTGGAGACGCCATTTACCGTAATGGTGGCACTGCTGGGCACAGTCTTCAGCCCAGCAATTATAATGCGCTCGAGCCAAGCATCGGAACGGTAATGGGGCATGCCAATGAAACGATTGGTCAGCTGATTCTCAGCAAACACATAGTTCACATAGATGTGCTTGCCGTGGCGATACGCATAAGATTTCTCATCGTCCAGATAAAGGGTGCCATCGGCCTTGCCGTGACGATCCAGGCAAATGACCAATGTGTACGGATCGTTAATCATGAGCGTCGAGGCACGACGTGGGCGTTCCTTCTTTGGCACAATGCTGCCGCCACGCTGCCAAACGGGTATCTGTGGAAAATGTAAGTTTGCGACTGCTGTTAAATGCGACAAGTGAGCAGCTGATAATGTGGACTCACCTTATGCTCGTTAACTGGTATGCTCTCGTAGCCGCTACGCTCCTGTCGCTGGAACGTATCCACATCGTACCAATAATCGCCATGCTTCTTGTCATCAACGGCTGGGAAATATACATCCACTTTGCTAACGCCCTGCTGCATGACGGGACGGACAAGCAGACGTTGTTGCACCAGAAACTGATTATCAATGCTAAAGGTCTCCTTATCCGACGGATAGTGGGTTAACATTGGCCGAATAACTGGCGCACCCGTCTTCTCCAGCTCATAGAAGCTTGTGTACCACAAAGGCAGATAACTATAGCGTATCTTCAGTGCTTCCTTGATGATCTCGCGTGTGCGCTCGGGGAAGAGCCATGGCTCGCGGCGCTTGGTATCGATATGGGCATGAGCACGGAAGAAGGGTAGAAAGGCGCCGGTTTGATACCAGCGCTCGATTAGCTCGCTATCTGGATCGCCAAAGAAACCGCCGACATCGGCGCCACAGAAGGAGAAACCGGCCACGGCCTCCGTCAGGCACATCTTAATCGAAAATGGCAAATGCGTCCAATCTGCCTTATTATCGCCCGTCCAAACAGCCGCATAACGCTGCGATCCAGCGAAATGAGCACGCGTCAATATGAATGGACGCTGGTTGGGATCACGTTGCTGGAGGCCTTCGAAGGTGCCCATGACATGCATATGGCCGTACAGATTGTGCACATCGCGATGCTCCCAGTTGCCATAATGTACCAGATCTTTGGGTGCAGTAATTTCGGGTCCATTGAATACAGACGGCTCGTTCATATCGTTCCAGATCATGACATTCTCGGTAACCGTGTTGAACTTGGACAAATGATATTGGCTGGCATAATAGTCGCGCACAACCGGATTGAAGAAGTCCGGATAGCTGGCGGCACCGGGCCAGCACCAGCCCTCATAGTCACTGCCCTCACGCGTCTTCACATAGTAACCATTCTCGGTGCAGTCGTTGTGAAAGAAGTAGGACGTATCGCGCTTAATATGCGGATCAATAATGACCACCAAATGGCGGCCAAGATCAGTGAGATTTTTTATCATTGTCAGTGGTTCGGGGAATTTGAATTTGTCCCAGGTGAAGTAGCGTTTGTCATCCGTATACTCAATGTCCAGCCACATGGTATCCATGGGCATATTATACTCATCGAACTTGGCCGAAACGGAGGTCACATCTCGCTCATCGTTGTAGTTCCAGCGGCACTGATGATACGCCAGAGAGAACAACTGCGGCAGTGGGTGTGTCCCGGTTAGCGCTGCATATTGCTTAAACACATCCATTGGCTTGGGTCCGAGCATTATGAATGCATCCACAATGCCCGACTCGGACATAAAGTGCGCCGATGGCGTCGTCGATTTTCGCGAACCAGAAACAAAATTAACCAGCGAGGACACCACATTCGTCTCGGCCGTATAGATGTCCACCCAGGTCTCGGCTGCATTCTGCCAGTAGACGCCGGCAGTGCGTTCGGGTCTGCAATTGAAGTGATTATATTATTATATCAAGAATATGAAGTTAATTTTTGATTGGGTTCCTCAATCTGCAATAAGCACAAACAGTTCTATGCGACTTACCCATGAGCATACATCACTGGCACAGTGCCATAGAGGGCCATCTTACTATCTAGTATGTACTCAAACACATCCAAATTGTAGAGGCGATAGGGGTCCGTGCCGGATGTTGATTTCAACGCAAAGCTGTCGGCATGCTCGGGTATGCCAAATAGCACCTCTGCGGCAGGAAATGAGAAATCAAGAGCAACTGCCTCGGGTCCACGGTGTTTAGCATCGTGATGTGTTTTAAAATTCTCCTCCCATGCGCCTGGGTCATCAACCGTTTCACCCTGGTGCTGGTCATCGCCATCCGCTGGTTCAGCGTGCGAATGTGCCTTCTTGCGCAGATGCTCAAAGTATAGCCAATTTTTGGCATTCACCGCCACGACGAGCACATCCTTCTCATAAAAATCAATGCGAAATGGATCGCCATGGATGACAGCCTTGGAAGTGCCAACCGTAATCGAAAGCTCATCCGACTCCTGGACGCGTATCCGTGTCGTCTTTGGTTCGCCCTTGAGTGCATGCTCAACACGATAGCGCGGCCGCAGCGGTTGCTTTTCATCGATTTGCAAACGGAACGTGCTGCCGACCAGCGCCTCCAGCTTCAATGTGAACTGATGATGATTCTCCTTGTTGATCAAATCAGCGGTCAACGAGTCCGAGTACGTATTCACTGTGCCCCGTATGATAGCATATTTACTGCCCGAGCTTTGCACCTTGCGCGAACGTCTAAAAGTTCCAAATTTATTGCATTTATTCAAATGTGATATAGTTATTTTGTACGGGTATAAGATAAGAGATATCTAAGATCTGAGATTGTGCTTAATTTATTGATTTTTAATTTAGATTTTTTGAGTGGCAATAAAAATTACTTACCAAAGTGGAATTACACTAACACAGATGTATGTGTTTGAGTGCAACTTAAAAGTCAACCGACATTTTGTGCGCTGTTTGTATGTGTATGTAAATATGTGTGTGCTTACCTGCAGAAGCTACTCTGCTCGCACGTCTTGAAAACTGTTGGATCAACGCCAGCAGCGTAGTTGATCAGCGCCCCAATAATGAGGCAAGCAATGATCGTGAAACGCATTTTCACCGTCTGTCCGCCCTGTCAGCTCCTCCCGTTGGGTGTGTATTTTCTGATCTTATATTAAAACGTTAATTGTTTTGGGTGTTCCACTGAAATGCACAAAAATTCAATTATTTATCATCCATGGAATGGAACACGTCAGAAGTTCCGTTCCCGTTGGAGCCGGCAACAGATTTACAAAAAGACACAACTCCATTAGTAATAAGAAATTGGAATCAAAATGATAAAAGCGCAAACACAGCTGACGCTATCGGTATGATAAATCTTAAATACTTCAGGCTATGCTTAAATTTATATGTGGATATTTTTTTTGGTTGCCGGCAAAACAAAAATAAAAATGCCGTTTTAACGGCACTTGTTACGTGTTGTTTAAGAGGGGAATGATTGGTAGTCCCTGATTTAAACTCACAAATTATGCAAATTAAGATAGGTTAAACAATTATTAATTACCTGAGAACAAAAACGGCACTTGCTACAAACTTTGTTGATATGCAAATATCACGACGACGGCGATGTATTAAGCTATTTACGCGATACTGCCTTTATATAGATGGCCGAGGATGATATCGATATGAAAATATCGAATATAATAGTTCTTGTTTGTTTGATGTCGCGCATATCGATACACAAAACCAAGAATGATATAGCGATATTTATTGCAATGCTGCAAAAATGGTGGGTTATTCAAAGCACAATCGAATAGAATGCAAGATATATATTTGACTTCAGTAGGCATGGACGCGTGATACAATTTTTTTAAATAACAAATAATTCGAAAAGTTTATCAATAACGAATCAAGTTGGAAATGGGGAAAGAGCGCCGCAGACTCATGCATTTCTCACGATCGATGAACAAGGCGTTGACTTTGTTGCGCAAGTCCTCCTCCAGGATGCAACGTGTTTTCAGCAGCGACTGATGTGTGGCCTCCGCCTGTTGCAACTTGTGATGTAGCACATCGACAGTGCCCTGCAAATCATGCACCTCAACCACAAGTCGATCGTGAACCGTATCCCTAAAAAGAATAAATCATTGGTCAGACAGACATGATACATTTGGGTGATATGTTTTCCTTGATTTACTTGCAGAGCTCCATGCCCTCGCGATGGGAACGCGCCTCGAGTCGCGTCTGTGCCACCCTAAGTGGATTCGACTTATCCTGTATGGCCTTCTGCAGCAGAAACAGATGCTTCTCCATATCAAACAGCTCCTGCTGCACCTTTTGCAGATGCATCTGCACACGATTTTTGGCTCCGGACATATCCTGAACTCGCCTCTCCAAAGCATTGTTCGTATTGTTCCAAAAGTCCCACACCGCGGAGGCAACGGCATTGATCACATTCTGTGCATCGCTGCGTAGCTGCGACAATTTAGCCCGCTCCGCCTGCGATCTGAAAAAACCATCGACATGCTGGATCAATTAAGAGTTTGACCTAAACCTCGACAGGGTTTCAAAATGCAGCATTTCTGATTTTGAATAATTATTACTATTTTTTTTTTATAGATCTCTGAATAATGAATTTTTCAACCTTGGAGGTAAATTTTTCATTCAATTGGTATGCATAATTATGGCAATTTCATTAGATGAAATTGAGACCGATCGGATGAACCCAAAAAATATACAACATACAACACAACTCCGAGCAAGTGCATCGATGAACAATCAGCAATCGGATGGGATATATATATTATATATACAAAGAAACCTACCGTTTGACATCCTCGCTGCTGGCTAGTGCCCAGGAGTCCTGTGTGCTGATAGTGGGATCGTATTTCTCGATGCCACCGTAGTAGGTGATGCCGCGACTGTGGTTGTTCAGGCGATGGCACATCGTGTCTATGCCCATGGTTGATTCCTTTCGGGTTACATTCATTTCTAGCAGTTGCTGGGCACCGCGGCAGTCAATCGCCTGCTTGGCGATCTTCTCGTGCAGATCCTTGAGACGCTCGCGCGATTGCCGCAAATTATTGATCTCCAGAAGCAGCGCCTTCTCCACATTGTCGTGCACCTTCTCCATACCCTGGCGTCCCTCGCGATGAAATAGACACTCCTGTGCAATGTGCAGTGGTATCTCCAAATCCAACATGGCCTTGCCGCACTGCCGCTGTAGTTCATTGATGTCGGACATCTCTCCAACGAGCTTCTCCAGCTCCGCATTCAGCTCGTTGCGCCAAAAGATCAAGTCCGTAACGCGCTCACCTAGACGCCGTCCAGCATCACGTTGACCCGACGATGCAGTCTCGTCTGTTTCACGCATCAGACGCACTGCATCATTGCGCATGCGCTCCGACATGTTGCTATAAGCCAAGCAGAACCAAGAACAATCGGTTAAGATTTTATTGAGCTAAAGATCTCGAACTTGGAATGCACATATTTACTATGTACACACGGAGCGAACCCCACTGTTCTCGCTTATCCCATTGCAACAAAATTGTTGATTTTTTGGAAAAAAATGACTCAAAGATTCGAAAAAAAAAACAAAGGAATGAATGTGTTTGTGTGTTAATCACTTACCGATTTGTGTTGGACTCGCCGTAGATGCCCAAGTTATTGTTGTGCCACTCGTTGTTTGTGTAGCGCGTGTAGAGGGCAGCTCGGGCGGCATGCTGAGGATTGCGCTCGAATCCGGTGACAAGATTTGGGAATGTCATGCCCTCCGTTTTCATGCCCTTGGGGATAAAGCATGGCTTGGTCATCTGATTGGTCACTGGCTGCTCCGGCAGATGCTTGACCTCGATCATCTCAAAGGCCATCTTGGGTCGCCAGGGATGACGTTGCGTTGTCTCGTAGGAGGCACCCAGGCGTGTCGGCACCATCGCACCGCTGGTGGGCTCCATGCAGGGCTGCGCACCCGCATGGCTCCATGGCTGCAATTGGGAGTACATGAGGCTCTGTGTGGGCAACGCATTGTTTGGCTTGTGCTGATTAGACATGATGCGTGCTAAACTATTACACTATATGATCGACTGCAAAATTTGTACCACTCGAAATTTATTCCAACTACAGAAAAAAAAAAATATTTATTCACAAAAAAAAAACAGAAAAATAAAATTTTTGTACACGATGTGAACTGTGCGGAATTGTTTTTAAAACTAAATAAAGAATTGTATTTGGGATTCGAGCTCAAGGCATAGCCTACTAGGTAGTTCAATTATATAAAGTTGTAGTGACTAGTGCTGCGTATTATCATTTATGTTGGATGATAGATGGATACATATGATTCCATGAGATTGCGATGATCCTTGCGCTCTTTATATTCGTTCGTATCCGCTGTGGGCCATTTGTCCAGCAGATTGTCCTTGACCAAACGATGATCGAATATACGATTTTCAAGATATGAGTGCTTTTGAAATTCGGTGATCTCTTGACCTTTAAGTGGTGCCATTGTATCCAATGTGCCTTGTGTTGGACTCACGATGGGCACACTTGACCGCAGCAGAAGATTCTTGAGAGTTTCAGGCGCCTTCTGCGGATTTGGATTGCGTTGTCTGGCTAAACTATCTTCGATTGCCCAGCAGAGCATTTGCAATTGTTCAATAAAGGCGCCTGCAGCCTGGCACTGACATTCCACAACTGATTGCTATTCGAATGGGTTTCCACATTGGATATTTACCACATTATTGATTTAACTTGAGTTGGTAACTTAGTAGCGGCTGTTTGTTATTGATGTCTTGCAATTTGTGAAACCAATGACATTGACAGCGTGTGAATTATGTTTAAGTTCAATGCCCTACTTAGGCACTGTGTGAAACTAGGGCGCAATATGTATTTTTATTTACATTTGTTAGGTGCAGATAATTCACAAAATTACAATTTAAATGTGGCGCCATTCTATATACTTGCCGCGATATCGATAGATTCATATGTGTGCCATGATAGTAAAGAAAAGTGCTTTGTTGTTTGCGATTTTGTATTATGCACAAAATATTATTTTCAAATAGCTTTAGCTAACTTAGAGAGTTTTTATAACCATAAGAATCGCGAAAGCTGATTACATATCAGTGCCACGACAATCGATATTTGACGCACGATAGTCACGCACGACATGCCACAGGGTGCGTGTGTGTGTACATATGACTAACACACAGTTGTGCGATGTGTGCTACGAACACGATTAACGCAAAAAACAAAAGCAGAACGAAACGAAACGAAACAGGCAGAAAGAAAGACGGCGAGGGCAACAAAATCAAAGAACCACATATAAATGTGACAGTCGACGAAATTTGAATTACTGTTTGATTGAACAGCTTGAACTGAACTGGATATATATTCTAAATATTAGAATACAGCTAATTCGATGTACCATGAGCGCCAACAACAGCGAGACAGCAGCAGCAGCAGCGGCAACAGTAGCAACAGCAGCAGCGTCGACAAGCAGCGCAGTCGGCGCCAGCAGCGAGACGGATGCCGAATCATTAGATGCTGCCGCCACTTTTGTGGATGTGATGGAGGTGGACGTGGTGGATGGAGAAATGAAGATGGAGGCTGAGATGGAGATGGAGGAGGTCGAGGAGCGGGCCGAGTTGGTGCAGTTCATCAGTGAGCTGCAGGAGAAGATCGACAGCAAACGTAAGCTGCGCAATCAGAATGCCAACTTTGAGCTGCCCGGCGACAAATATTTTGCACGGCTCGACTCGAATCTGAAGAAGAATACGGCATTTGTGAAGAAACTGAAGCTGTTTACGGCCACGCAATTGGACGCACTGATGCGCGAACTGTCCGCCTTGAATCTGAGTAAATACATTTCGGAAATATGCGCTGCGCTGGCCGAAGCGAAGTTAAAGATGACAGATGTGCCAGCTGTGATCACATTGGCATCCAAGCTGCACTGCACTTACGCCGACTTCGATGCCCATTTCCTAGAGGCGTGGCAGAAGGCGCTAAATGTGAAGGCCACCGAGAAGATAAACAATCCGAGTAAATTGCGCGTCGATTTGCGTCTGTTTGCCGAACTGGTCAGTTCTGGTGTCATTCAGATGAAGCCGGGATTGGCACTGCTTGGCGTGGTGCTGGTGCAGCTAATTGCCCAGGATAAGGATGATCATAGCAATTTCTCAATTATATTGTCTTTTTGTCGTCACTGTGGCGAGGAATATGCCGGGCTTGTGCCGCAGAGGAAGCAACAGTTGGCCGACAAATATAATGTGGAGATGCCCAAATCGGATTTCCTTGGCGCCGACAAGCAGCTCAATTTGCGCACCATGCTCAAGGGCTACTTCAAGGCGCTGTGCAAGCACGTCCTCTCCGAGCAGACGATCCTCATGAACATGACGAAGAACATACGTCGCACCATGGAGTGCAAGGGCGAGATTAGCCAAGAGAAGCGCGAGAAATGTGAACTGATGCAGGCGAGCTTCGATAAGTTGCTGGCATCGGCGCAATCCCTGTCGGAGCTGCTGGGCGAACCGTTGCCCGAATTGACCAAGGAGTCCGAGTGCTGTAATCCGGGCACCGTTATTGACAACATGCTGGACGGCGCCACCTTTGGCACCTTGGATCCGTGGGGCGATGAGGAGACGCGTGCCTTTTACACCGATTTGCCCGATTTGCGGCAATTTTTGCCCAACTTTTCGGCACCCAAAGTCGATCTGCAGACACTCGAGGAGCCCAGCGAACTTACCGAGGAGGCCATCGATGCCAACATCGATGCGGAGCTCGACATGGACGATCCGCCATCGGCTGCCAGCGATACGCTCGACAAGGAGCAGGAAGAACAGCAGCCTTCGCTAGCGGCACAGTCCACAGTCCCAGCTACTGGCGATCCATCTATTCCACTTACCACCAATGGAGCTGCTTCTCCAGCGCCGGTGCCGGCTAGCGATAAGAAAATGGGCAACGCTCTCATGGAGCTCGGCCGTCAGCAGCAGCAGCAGCAGCAGCAGCAGCAGCAACAACAACAACAACAACAACAACAGCAGCAGCAGCAACAACAACAACAGCAGCAGCAGCAACAAACTCAAACGGTAAGTGTATTCAATATTCCCGCTCGCCTCTATATACCGATTTATTTCCATGAATTACCATATCATTCATATTTCGTCTCTTTCCCACTGCAATCGCAAACGCAGACGCAGCCACAGTCACAGTCCCAATCACAGTCTCAATCACAGTCTCAATCACAATCGCAGTCACAGTCGCAGCCACAGCAGTCACAGATGCGACAGCAGTTTGATGTATTCCTGCTGAATCTGTTCAACTGCGTCAACAAGGAGCTTATCGACTCGGCGGCCATTGAGTTTCTGCTCAATTACAATACAAAAAATCAACGAAGGAAGCTAACCCGGACGATATTCGGTGTACAGCGGACACGACTCGATATATTGCCATATCTGTCACGATTTGTGGCGATTGTGCACATGTGCAACACGGATGTTGCCGCCGATCTGTCGGATCTGTTGCGCAAGGAGTTCAAATGGCACATACGCAAGAAGAACCAGCTAAACATTGAGTCCAAGCTGAAAATTGTACGCTTCATTGGTGAGCTGGTCAAGTTCGGTCTGTTCAAGAAATTTGATGCACTCGGCTGCCTGAAGATGCTGTTGCGCGACTTTATCCATCATCACATCGAGATGGCCTGTGCCTTTGTGGAGGTCAGCGGCATTTATCTATATAACTGCCGCGATTCGCGGCTGCTGATGAATGTGTTCCTCGATCAAATGCTGCGCATGAAGACTGCAACGGTGATGGATTCGCGACACGCGGCGCAAATTGAGAGCGTCTACTATTTAGTAAAGCCGCCCGAGTCCGCCAAGCGTGAGGTGACGCCCCGTCCACCCTTGCATGAGTATATCAGACATCTAATCTTTGAGAGACTGTGCAAGCAGAATGTGGAACTCTGCATCAAAATGCTGAGGCGAATCAATTGGCACGATCCGGAGATTAGCGGCTATGCCATCAAGTGCCTTAGCAAGGCGTATCTGCTACGCTTTCCCCTCATACGCTGCCTCGCCGATCTTGTCGCCGGCCTGAGCTCGTATCAGCCGCGAGCGGTTACCATTGTCATTGATAATGTATTTGAGGATATACGCGCCGGCTTGGAGATACACTCGCCCAAAATGTCACAGCGTCGCATCGCAATGGCCAAATATCTGGGCGAGATGTACAACTATAAGCTTGTGGAATCGTCGCATATACTCAATACGCTATACTCGATAATATCGCTGGGCGTGACTCTAGATCAAGCTGTCATCTCGCCCCTGGATCCCCCAGAGAGCCTGTTCCGTCTTAAGCTTGCCTGCATGCTGCTAGACACCTGTGGACCCTACTTTACTAGCCAAGCGACACGCAAAAAGTAATTACCTTTCAAATCATACTTCAAACTCGAAACTAAAAGAGAAAATCATTTTGCTTTTTACACAGGCTGGACTATTTTCTGGTGTTCTTTCAGCATTATTATTGGCACAAGAAATCACATCCCGTGTTTAGCAAATCGGAGAATACCTCGGATCTGTTTCCCATACTCGTCGATCACACATATCGCGACTGTTTGGCCGCCGTGCGTCCCAAGCTGAAGCCCTACAAGAGTCTGGAGATAGCCAAGGAGGCCATTGATAATCTTCAGGAGCAACTGTATCCGCAGCTAAGGGCCAGTAGCACACAAGATGCCAGCGATCTGGCAACTATTAGTGAAATCAGCGAATTGGATGAGGGCGTAAGTTGCACAATGAAGCATCCCAATCAGAATTCAGTAAGACTCACATTTTCTTTTTCCTTTCAGGCAACAGATGATTCCGGTTCGTCGAACAATCAGCGCGAACGTCAGGCAACTGACGGCTCTGAGGTGGATCAGTTGAACGATTGGACTGAGTATGAGGTAGAGTCAGCGCTGCCACCGCCGCCGCCAGAGAAATCCAAAGAGGATGTTGAGTTCGAGCAAATGTATGAGAAAATCACGAGTGACTCGTATCAGGAGCGCCTCAAGGAGCCGCCAATCAAGGCAATCACCAAGGACATACCCGTGCCCATGACAGCACGCCTGCAAAAGAAATCCTACGATCAGCTAATTGGCAGCAATCCCACACAGATCTCAAAGACTGCCGCATCCGCTGCCTCTGCATCTGCTTTTGCCGTTGCCACTGCCTCCACGTCCGCGTCCACCTCCCCCAGTATCTCTGCCAATGCCTCCTCGGAGGATGCTGTAAACAGTTTACATGCAGCAGCAACAGCAGCATCCGCAGCAGTGACAGGGACTGATGCCGCTGACTGCAGAGATGCGCTCGCGTCGGAGAACGGTAGTGGTGGCGTCGTCTGCGCCATCGGTGGCGCTGTGCCGTTTGTGCTGATGGTGCGCGGCAACAAGGGAGGCAAGCAGCAGTTTAAATCATTTATTGCACCATCAGGCTCACAGCTGGCAATCAATCTGAAGCTGCAGGAGCAGAAGACACGCGAGGAGAATGAAAAGGTCAAGCGACTGACACTGAACATAACCGAACGCATTGAGGAGGAGGATTATCAGGAGTCTCTGATGCCGCTGCAGCAGCGAAACTTTACTCAAAGCTATTATCAGAAGCCCCACAAACCGAAGTTCAAGCATCAAAAAGGAGCACCCGATGCGGATTTGATCTTTCACTAAATGTCCAACAGTGACAAGCAGTTTTCCTGGTTAGCTAGCAGAATGTTATCAACAGACCAAACAGCCCGCCTGTCTGCCCAGACGCTCCAAGAGCAATCAATGCCATATATATATATATATATAAATATATATATATTGGTATATATATATATATATATATATATATATCCCAAATGTATATCGAGAGCCACACGATGCCTTCAACTCTGCATAGGCAGACCACGGACGGACGACCACGAATGCCTCATCCATGTCTATGTACCATTGTTAGCTGATATATATATATTGTTGTGGAACGTACTTAAGTTGGAGTGTCCTAACCATGCCAAGGCATGTACATGTATATATATGTACGAATCAAATGTGTTATCGATTCATCTATGAATATGTACATAGAGCTATAAAGATTTTATAATTTAAGATTATAGCAGTGCGCAGATTTGTTAAGGAAACAGCATTTTGTTTTTAATCAATAAAAAATCATCGATTTTTAGAAGCAAAATTGCGGTATACTTTTAGGAACACACAGGCGATACAAGAGTTGTCTCGAACTCGGTCAAATCCATTCAGATGCTTAAAGCATATGGTGCGCTAGGATCGCAAGGATCGCAACTCCATCGAGCTGCATTAATTGAATAAGGCGTCATTTAGGTCATCTAAGTACTTAAGGATCCGCAAGCATTCGGTAAAGTATTGGAATCGGCAGCCCAAATGACATACGGAGTGAATTTTTCTGAAATTGTTTCTGCCGAATCCTGAAAATATCTGTCATTTCAACATCCTTAAGGAATTTGCCGAGATAATAAAAAAATCGGTTTATTTTTTTTTCAAAATATTTCGCATTTATTGATCATTTAAAATTGGCTTAGCATAATCCCGTAATTGTCTAAATTTGTAGAATTACAAAAAAAAAAAAAAAAAAAAACATTCTCAATTTTCATTCTTACATTTGATACCAACAAATTTCAATAACATGCAAAAATATGCCCCAAATTTATCAGCGCCTACAAAAGGGAGCGTTTTGAACTATTAGTAATTTTGCTTAAAGTTGATTCATTGATTCGTACACTGCATAAAAATACCTACGATTATTTATACTTTTCTACTTGGTTGCGTTGCTTACCATCGCATCCTTTGTTTTTTGTTTGCCCCACAGCCCGCTTGTTATTAAGTAATAATTCTATGCCGTACATAGTTGCGAATACTGTACCCACATCCATCCACCTTACGATATACAAATTACTGTGTCTTCTAACTTGTTTTTTTTTTCGTTTTCTTTTTCTTTTTTGTATGCTTGCATGCACTGCAGTTGCAAGGGTTTGCTAGATACAATAATGCTTCTAGCTGGGGGGACCGCACTGCTCAATTTGTAGTACATAGCAGCAACTACATCTAGCTGTAGTTAGGAACACATTACTGTGGGCGTAGCGTACGATTGTGTGAGTGTTTGTGTATGGGTGTGTAGGTGTGTGTGTGTGGGTGTGTGTATGTGTGGACATTAGCATAATGTAACAACTAAGAGTAAGTATGTGTATTAAGTACGTATGTATGTATATGTATTTATATATAGCAAATAGTTAACTAGTGATTACAGTTTGTTTCGCAGGTACCGCAAGGAGTACCTTAATTGGTAAGTTGAATTGGCCTGGTTCGGTTTACGTTTAGTTTCTCTTATTACTCTTCTTATTTAAGACACAGCACAACATTTAACAATTATGTAAGTACACTTTCAGTTTCTCAATGGTTCTGTTTAGTTTTCAATCTTAAAAAACACACACGCACGCAACAAAACAATCATGCAACATTCACACTTTGATGGAGACAGAGAAAGGAAGTGTATGGTAGAGAGACAGAGAGCGGGTAATGGTTACACAGCATGTTATTCATTATTCTTTCATACATACGAGAGAGATGGAGAGAGATGTCTAGATATAGAGAGAAAGAGAGAGAGGAAACGAATCTGCGAATACCTTTCACTTACAATGTGAATTCGATTCATAGATACAGGGAAATGGATCTAATACTTAAATGGTTACTATTTGCTTAACTCTAAGCTTAATGAGTACCCTTCACAAAAATATATATCCTACAATACTAATGCAACGCAGATACTTTAAACATAAGAAAAGAACAAACGTATAAATTAAATCACATAAATCAAAATGCCACTAAGTTAATAAATAATTATGGGGAGTTTTTGGTTATGTTGACCTGTTCTTTAGAGTTGAGGTAAATAAATAGGGTTCTTAGCGATCATTATATATATATATATATATATATATATATATATATATATATATATATATATATATATATATGTATAAGCAAAAAGGCGTCACACACACACACATACACACGGATCCATGCATTTGCACTGTAAGTATGGCTGCATTAGTTTGTGGCCATTTTTTGTTTTGTTTGCTTGTTTTTTTAAGTATGTCTAAGCTTAAAATCGATTTTGATGTTTTTGGTGTTTGATTTGTTGTCGCTGCTGCTTGACGCTGTTGCGAGCCTAAAGATTAATTGTGTCCAGATCCTGGCAGGGAGCCCGTGGACTTAGATCATCGCTGCCGCTGTTGTTCTTTTGCGTATCGACGCTGCCATAGCCATCGCTCCTAATGTCCGCCATTGATGAATGTATTTGATTGATGTGATTGTGTCGCTGATTTGTGTTGTTGTTGTTGTTGTTATTATTATTATTGTTGCCGGTGTGTGGGATGTGAGTGTGACCATTGGACGTCATCTGCTTGCCGATCACGCCATCAACGGAGTCACCAGTAACCATAGTGTTATGCAGCGACTGCGACCTCTTGGTGCCGAGGCCCAGCGGAAAGGCAAGGTCCTTCGGCGGCTTGTGCATTATTTTGCCAGATGTGATTAGCCGGCCAAAGCCCTCCTGTGAAATATCAAAATCAAATGAAACGAGAGCATAAGTCCAGGCTAGTTGAGCTATTGATCACGCAAACCACACTCTCACCTGATGGGCAAAGGCGTAGCCCGAGCGCACGGAGCGTCGTCCGCGGCGCGAGGATGCCGTGCGACGCACATCCCTGGAGACGCGCGATTGCATCTTCTTCAGCGACTTTTGACGTATCTGTGCGTTAATTTGTAAATATGGGTGAATCAAAATCAGAATCAGAATCAGAAAAGCAGCTGCTCACCTTGTCCGACAAGCTGGGATGCACGTCCACCAGATAGAATTTGTAGGCGAGCACGGGAGCCATCAGCATGACGACAGTGATTAGCATGGTCACCCAAAACGTTACGTCCTTGATGGCCTGCGTCAGGGAGCCCACATAGGGGCCGCCAATGACATAGTTATAGAAATAGTCCAGCACAAAGTACCAAATGAGGCTGCCCCAAATTGTGATATGATTGACAATGGTCCAATACGAGGTGTACAGCGCAATCTAAATAAATGGAGGGGCCAAGTAGGAGTGGTTAAGACTACGCACACAATCTCATCCATTGTAGTCTCACCTGGGCCGTATTGTCCACGATCAGTATGGTGGCGACGACAGCGCCCAGGGTCATATGATCGCTCACAATGTAACCGTTGTGGGAGACACCATCCTTATAGACGCCATACGGTATAAGGAACAGTATGAGCGATGTGAAGGCGCCATGGAGCACGCTGTAGATGAACTCGCGTATGTTGAAGAGCTCACTCTTCAGGCCCGGCGTATAGAGGAGCGGATATTCGACGCTATCCTTATCCGAAACATCTTGCTCAAAGACGCCCAGTGCCAGCACCGGCAGCGATGTGTAGAACAGATTGTACACCGATATGAACATGGGATCGAACACTGTCTAAATGTGCAACAGTAATCGATAGAATCATATCAATAAATTTCAAATCAGATTGATTTTATTGAGTGCATTTACTCACCTGTGCACTAAAGCCACAGAAGAGGGAATACCAGCAGTGACAGAGCGTAAATGCAAAGTTCTTGTAGAAGAAGTAGCGCAGAAACTTGCACATGCGATAGTAGGACCAGCGACCGTGCACCAGCAACAGACGCTCCAGATAGCAAAATTGGGCGATTGCATAGTCGCTGGATAGCACCGCCTGCAGACCCTCCTGGCCCGATATGCCAACACCGATGTGAGCGGCTGTCAATGTCAACAGAATGCAGATACGATTACAGATGCATATCAAATATTTGCGCAGTGTACTCACCCTTGATCATGGAGACATCGTTGGCGCCATCGCCAATGGCCAGAGTGACGGCATTTTTGGCACGCTTGATTAGTTCGACGACCAGCGCCTTTTGTAGCGGTGTCACACGACAGCAGATCACCGCCTTGCAATTTGAGGCAATGTCCAAGAATCTGTAAGCGATGCCAAAAGTGACAAGTGAAAAGTGCGAGCGATGAGCAGGAGGTAGTCACTCTTGGAGTTGATTTTATTTTGAACTCACTTGGTCTCCAGCTCCGGCGATAGACAGTGGACCAGTGAGTGGCCATTGACGACCAAGGCGAAGCCCGTCGACTCGTCCACTTCAGATGGAGCTGGAGTTTGTCTTCCGTCCACGCTCTTCCTGGCATCGCCATAGATATTTTGATATTCGGAGCTGCATTGGTGTGTGTGTGTGTGTGTGTGTGGGAGAGAGACAGTATATATTAGTTAAGAACTTTCATTGGATGTCAATTTGGTTGTGTGAGTGTTTGAGTGTGTGTGAGTGGAACGAAAAAATTGTATAATTGTATTGAATGAATATCGAACAATATATCAAATCGATGGCTACGCAATGATCAACAATTAACAGTGAGAGCGAAAAGCAAATACACAGAAAGAGAGACAGAGAGAGAGAGAGCGAGAGAGAGCGAGTTATTTGTTAATATTACACAAGGTTAAACAGAAAGCATGAGAGAGACAGAGACAGAGAGAGAAGGAAAGAGAAAGAGAGCGCGACTGAGAGAGCGCACTACACTTCTCTAGTTCTCTCAATATATTTGGATAAGTGGCTATGAATAAGCATTACTTTTAATGATATATATGCAAGATACGATATTGGTACTGTTTCAAAATATAAATACAAGAACAAGAACAAAAACAACGAACGAGAACGACAACAACAATATCAGTATTTGATTTGAAAAGGATGAGATTTGTGCGATTGTCAACTTCCGATTTGGTTTTGTTCGCACAACATATAAATAATAATGATTGGGATGACAAAACTAGCAATACTTAAACAATGCACATTTAGTTATTAAATCTATGAGGGTAACGAAAAACAATTTGTAAATTTTGAGTATTGAGTATTGAGTATTGAGTTTTTAGTTTTGAGTTTTATGATATTTTGTTCGTTTACTTGACGGGCGGAACAAGTACCAATAGAGGGTTACATCCTTGCGAACACTAAAAGATTCATTAATTTGGTTTTTTCTATATTCGTTGGGATTGGTTTTCTTTCAACTAATACAGCAATATGCTACTTCTAAGCAACAACAAATAAATATAAGTAATAATTGAGCAAATATATGTATATATAAATGCAGGTTTAGCTAATAGTTGATACTCTGAGGCAACTAAGTATCGGTAGAGATCGCCGCTGAGGTAAATTGGTAAGTCAAAAACAAATATTCGATTACAAACCAACATCGTTAAAAAACAAAAAAAAGTAGATAGAAAGAGAGAGAGAGAGAGAGAGAGAGAGCGACAGAAAGAAAGATACATTCATGGAGTTAGCGGAAAATACAGAGTGTTTTTCTAGCTGCGCTTTTGGTGTCATTTCTGGTTTAGCTTCACTGCATCTAGAATCTTAATTATTTATTTGTTCTTATTTATTTTGATTCTGGATTTTTGGTTTTGCTTGGAGCAGCTTTGGAAATAGTTGCTTTTGGAGTGCCCTCTACCTGTCCGGTCCGCCCTTATTATCCTTAATTTTGGCATCCCACCTAAAGGTAACCACCGATATGGCTGGCGGTGGCTGTGATATAATTGAACCATTCGAATCCTGCATAAATGCGGATGTCTGCGTCATAGTCACGCTTAAGGGATCCATGCCACTGTCACTGCTATAATTATCGATACCTGCAAGTCAAAATTAATGAATCAGTTTGAATGGCATACGAATGGTATGTCGATAGCACTCACCGCCCGGCCGAAAGCGATCGAATATCTTGATGGACTCCTTGAACTGACGCAGTTGCTTCTCGACCTCCTCCACCGAGCTACCATCCACAATGAAGACATCCACCAGTTCGTCCGTTAGCAGCTGGCAGGAGTAGCCAATGTTGATGGCAGTTTCTGGAATTTGGTGGAAATTACTGGTCAATTGCAAATGGGTTTTGGGCTAATTTTGTGGATTACCCACCCTGTTTGTCGCCAGTTAGCACCCAGATCTTGATGCCTGCATTCTGGAGATTGGATATCGATTTGGGCACACCATCCTGCAGTTTATCCTCGATGGCTGTCACCCCCAGCAGATCCATGTCACTCTCAATCTCCTCGTACATCGCATTGAGCTTCTGTTCGCGCGAATCCATCGACAGAGAAGCTTCCTGATGTCGCAATCGCCAGTCGTTGTAGTAGTCTCTGCTCAGCTGACGTTCCGCCAGCACCAGAGTCCGTAGACCCTCTCCGGCGAATTTCTGCAGCGAATGAATATAGTGGTTATGAGAAAATGTACGCTCAGAAAATAAATCACTCGCAACATAGAAAGAAATTCGACATATTTTTGGGCACCAAGGGCTCCTCATCCTGTTAATCAGATATTCAATTATATATTATATTATATTAGTTAAGTACATATAGCCCCTAAGCAGACAATAAATTGAGGCGTCAAATCAACTAAAACCTGCAGCATGTTTTTTCTATGGCCGTGGGTCCTAATTGTATTTGTTGCAACCGACAGCCGAAGCTATCGATCCGATGATTTGCGCCAATGAGTTGCCCCAATGAGTTGTTGCAATGAGTTGCCGTTAGACCTTCTAATCATTTTTGTTTTACTCTCCCACCACAAGCAGTATTTCTACTTTCTACTTTCTAGCGGCAAGCCAATCTAATTTTGAGTAAAATGTTTTCTTATATTTAGAAATATATTTCGAAATTCGAAAAACATGAAAAATGTTCTCATTTTCCGAGTGTATACAACGAAACTTGTAACTTACATTCAGGTGGTCCTGGGTGCGCGCCTTCATATCTTCCTGACCGCCGTGCAAGCGATCGTATATCACGTTATCCGCACCCTTGCAGTAGAGCACCACGGATTCGGAGCGCCGCAGGATGACGGACATGCGTTTGCGCACATTGTTGAAATCGAGTATGTGCAGCAGCTCGTATTCCTGCCGGACAGACAACAAAATAAATATATATTCATCGTTGCGGTCAAAATATAAGTATCCCAGATATAATAGAACAAGTGGGCAAAAGTCCTAGAATAACATAATGCGAAAACTTTGAAGTCTAGAGAATAACATTTGCATTGACCATTGAGGATGTGGATGACGAATCCAAAACAGATTTATATGATTACCGAGGGACTCGATTGCATGTAAGTCGTTTAGGATCAGGATTGGGACATTCCAAGAGGACAACGACTCCAATGGCGTATTCCAAATAATAACTTACCTCTAGGTTGCCCATCACTTCGATGGTAATACTATTTGGTGTGCGTGAGCGGAACACAAAGCCAAAGTTGCGAGCGGCTGAGACGAGGGCCGCCTCATCCGGACTCTGCGCCTGGTACTCCAGTCGGCCGTCGACAGTCTCCGCCATAACCGTATGGCAGAGGGCCAGCAAGCGGAAGAAGTTCTGGGCATGCCGCTCATCCGAGTGTACCGCATCCAGCAGTGTGCGATCGTACCACCGAAAGTCGCTCTCGTAATGCGGATTGGCCGAGAAGTCGATCGGTTCAAGTACCTGAAATTTGCCCAACATCGAAACAGTTATCATTATTCGGCTGAATGGTGCATGCCACATATATGGGTTTGTTTAATCTCAATGTTCAATGTTTAACTTGGAAGCAGTTTTGGATTTGCATTATTGTAGCACAGCGCAGGCATATCCAATTTAGATACGATATTGAGCTTACAATATATACAAGATATCTGTTAGAATACGGCATTGTTGTTAGATGATGCGTTATTGGTTATTAGCTCATTATACGATCAGCAGATAGATAAAGCTGATGGTTACAAATGTGGATATGTCAATATTATGTTCGTTCTATGCGAGTTTGTTAAATATATGATTGATATTGGCAAACAAAAAAAGTAGCACAAAAAGCAGTCAATAATAGTGTGACCAGCTGATCCTTATACACACACACACACACACACAGGCGCACACACACACATAGGAAAGGACACACAATGAAAGCATTAAGCAGACAATCCATAGAGGCATCAAATCGGCACAGATATTCTAGTCGATGTGAGGCCTCCGCGCTGATTGCCTGCGGAAAGTGCTGCAAGCCAATAATAAATAATTACAAAAGCGAAACGAGTAAAACTCTGGACAAGATTTGCAGATAGAGCAGGTAGGAGTAGGAAGGGAGAACAAGTGGTCGACATGCATACGTGCACTTTTTGGTGTGACGAACTCCAATTTGTGGCAAAGCGGTGGGTGCTTAAATAACGGTGCTGATGTGCGCTGTTCTCGTTGCTGCTGCTGCTGCTACTGCTGCCGCGTGAAGATGTTGCTGCTGCTGCTGTTGCTGCATTTGCGCCAGATTGTCTCTCATTGTTGTGTTGCTGCTGCTGCTGCTGCTGCTGACGAAATGGGGCACAACAGCCGCTGTTCATTTTGGCAGGCTCAAATTGTGTTTGAAATGTGGATGTTTCTGAATTGAATTGAAGCTGCTTGCGATGATTTGTTAGCTGATGATCTTGTGAGCGATTGTTGCTGTTGTTGTGTTGCTTTTGCTGTTGTTGTTGTTGTGGTTTGTGTTGTGGTTGACTGTCATGCAAGATTATTACTTTGTCGCTGCTGTTGCTTGTGGACAGACCGGACAATTGACGTCGCATCCGCTGGCCGCCGCGCGTTAAACAAGCGCCCAATCTATTGCTGCCACCGACACTGCCACTATCCGTATCACGGTCACTGCCACTGCCACTGCCACAGCCCGGATCATTCAATTCATTGGCGCTGCTTTGTGGCAGCAGATAATGCACCTGTTTCGGTGCCAACGGATTCGCCACACTGCTCACCGTCGGCGACATCAGTTCGCCGGCAATGCGCCCCTGCAGCTGCTCCGGCCTGTTGGCCAATTGGGTGCCACCTGTGCTCGTTACCAGCACAGCACTCTTCATCCTCTTCTTTGTCGCATGCACCTCAGCGGCATGCACCAGTATTGTGGGCGCTGATGTCGGCGTTGCTATCGTTTTGTTGCATCTGTTGTTGTTGTTGCTGCTGCTGTTGCCGATGCTGCTAGTTTTGAAAATTGATTGCTGCTATAACGAGTAATGTGAGATTGTTTTGCTGGGCGCACAATTAAACATAGACACACAATATTTAGGGGCATATAGGGGGGGCTATTGTTTTTATTGCATTTGTTGCATTTATTGCTGTTGTGCCACTAATGTTGTTGTTGCTATTGTTGCTGCTAAAATTGCATGCTACAGTTACAGCCACTTTTGCTAGAAATTTGCCATTTGCATTTCTTAATTTCAGTCTGGTTTCTTCCAATATTTAGAAAAACGATGTCTAATTTCCCCAAGTGTAGTTTTCTATGTGTGCACTTACAGAAAAAATTGAGAAAACATTGCATTTTAGGCCAAGCCAATCTAGTTTTTAGGATCATGTTTTCTTATACTTAGAAATGAAAAACTTTCTAATTTGTAGGGCGATATTTTTTTGAGTGTAATTTAGCCAATCCGACAAATAGTTTTGCTTGAATGCTCATTTTCCTGGTTCCTGATCACCAGGACATTGAAGGCAACTCTAAAGCTGATGAGTTAGGCTAGGCAAGGAACTATGTTGCCCCTTCTCACGGCTAAAGAAGGGAGCTGTGCAATCTCAGTCGTGCTTTGCAGTAATCCGTGCTATAACAGGACACTGGCCAGTCAGCATCCATGCCAATAGACTCCAGGTGCCGCAGAAGCTGCCAAACAGAGGAAGAAGTAGCATGTTTGGAACACTTCTGCTTTTGCCCGGCACAGGCCAGGATGCGATTTGCAACCTTGGGAAGCCCACTTCCTAACTAATTTATCAGAGCTAGCGAACATGGAACCGGCCAAGATCGCGAAACATAACTGGCTAATCTAATCTTTGATCATTGGTTTTACACGAGTGTAGGAGAAATCCGAACAAGATCCCATATGGTATCACAACGGGCCAAAGATGGCCTAACCTAATCTTATGTAACTACATTTTCTGTCCAGTGTGACACTAAAAATCAAAAATCAACACACAATTGTTTATAAGAAAACTGAAATATTTACAAAGAATCGAGGAATTGAATTCAAAGCTAGTAAGTTAAATTATAAATATATATATATATATATATAGGTTAATTTAGTGTTAAGTTTTCAATAGCTGAAAGCCAACAATTGTGCAGTGAATTGTGGCTTAAGCGCTTGTAAACATTTCTGTTGGATGCCCCCAACAGGCGCAAAGTGCACACACACACACTCCCAAACACACAGTTAGAGAGAAGAGTTACACACACACACACACACCAAAGACCAACACACCAATGAAAGTGTAGTTCAACAAACCGAAACGTTACTCAACAACCTCTTTTATGCCGGAAACATAGATACCACCGGACACCAGACTTATATATATATATATATATACATATAGATAGAGAGATAAATTGATGATAATTGCTCACCTCAGATATTTGGATGGGCTCGCCGGTGCGCAGATCAATGACATCGCCGTAAGTGCGTCCATTGATGCTGCACTTGTTGAATGTCATTATATTTTGGGTGAGGGTGCCCGTCTTGTCCGAGAAGATGTACTGGATCTGGCCCAGCTCCTCGTTGAGCGTTGTGGTGCGTGCTTTGGCATATGTTTGGGTGCGTGCATAGTACATCTCCTCATCCCAATTGATGAGGAACGATTGAACGAATCGTATCACCTGTAACAAACAACAAATGATATATCAACAGATTCAATTAGATTAGATTCGACTAATCCGTAAACTGACCTCTACGGAAACATAGAGGGATATTGGCACAACAGTGTTTAAGACTATGGCGTACGAGAAGAATACGAGCAGGCCAATCACCGTCGCACCGGATGCGACCATATCTTGTGGAATTATGTGCTCCCAGGGCAAATACAGTTGAAAATGCTGGCCAATCAGTCCCTCCCAGATGGCGCTGCCGACCGCAAAGAATGCACAAATCGACACCAGAAACAGCACAATCTGATCGTGATGAAATTAAATATATTAATTACATTCGAACTGTTGTTAAGCAACAAAAAATAGAACGCTTCACCTACCCCAATGATGATAAAGTTGAGCAGGCGGTCGACGCCGGTGCTCTTGAACTGTGTCTTGCCCGAGTTCTGCATGAGTTTGGTGTCGACACCGGCAAAGACGACCAGGCCGTAGCACCATTGTGTGTTCCGCAGGACACAGCCGCGCAGCAGAATCTTATCGTTGTCGAGGGCGAAACGCTGATTCTTCCAGATGAGCGTGCCATCGAATTTGTTCAACAGATTGTTCGGCCGCTCACAGATAATCTCGCCCTTGAAATCCCACAGGAGATCATGCTGCTCGCCCAGCTCTATTGTCTCCGTTAAGCATTGCTTCGCCTTCAGGTTCGTTTCGCCGTCCAGCTCGGCCGTCTCAATGAAGCAGAGGCCATTCGGCTCCGATGTCGTCAGCAGCAATATATCGGCGGCCACAAACTGATTGTTGTCCAACCGTATCACATCGCCCACCTGCACTTCGGACCACTTTGCCTCGATTAGTTTGCCATTGCGCAGCGTTTTCGACTTGCGGTTGTTCACCTGCGAGTCTGAGAGATGGCGTTGCTGTAAAGTGAAAACTCAAAATTAGTTGGCTTTATCGATGGGATTTACATTTACAACACATACGATATCATCGTAAGCATCCTTAACGGCGGTTAACGTTAGCACACCAATCAACGGTATCGCTGTCGTCACTGGCGTCAGCGATGAAATCGCCGGTATTAATTGCAGCACCAGCAGGCAGAGAAAGTAGAAATTCGCCAGGCGTTGAAACTGCTCCAGCAGATTGAACGGCAGAAACGTTAATAGCGAATACTTCGATGTCTTTATATAGTTGTTCTACACAAACGAGAATAACAAAAAAAAAAATAACTTGATTAAATGACAGAAACTCATTATGTTTAGAATCTCAGTTAGGGGCGGCAAATATCGATAAGTTATCGGCAGGAATACATTGAAAAGTTGCCAGTTCTGGTAATTAATCGATAAGAACAAAAATCATTGCGACAAACAAAATTGAGCAATACAATTGGCGAGAATTCAAATTCAAATTATTTGGCGCCAACTTTTTAAATGGCGCACTTAAAACTCCGATTCAAAACTGTTTGCGAATTTGACAAATAATTAAGTGTGTCGATGTAAACTATAAAGTAAAGAGTTAAGGATATTTCACTTACGTGATATTTGAATTGAGAATTAAAGTCTTTATCGTTGGCGCGGATTCTGCGTTCATTGTCTGCAAATAGACGAAGAACAATGAATTGTATTAGTAGTATTGGCATTTGAAACAAACGTAAAGAGTCCCAGCTCTGGGGGCAACAAACAACAGGTGGAAATGAGTATGTATTTGTACCCGAGAAATAGTACGAGCTGCGTCTGCGTCGCATTTGCGACAATCTGCGCAGATTCCGGGCCGATGCTGATGTGGAGAGCGGCTGTTCCAGCTGTTCGCAGCTGGGGCTGCTGCTATTGTGGTGGCCACTGAGCAGCGTTTCGGGTGCACTGCGTCGCCAGCTGACGAATCGTAGCAGCATCGAGAGACGCGGCTTAGCAGCAGCAGCCACCACCTGTTCTTGCTGTTCTTGTTGTTGCTGCTGCTGTGGCGGCGTTGCCTGTTGCTTATACTCCAGCTCCACATCGCTGAGACTGACTGCTGCTGAGCCTGCTGTTGCTGCGCCTGCTGCGGCTGAGCCTGCTGCTGCTGTTGCTGCTGCTCCACTCACACTATAAAAGCAATCATCATTGGCCACAATGCTCGATGTTGTTGTTGTTGCTGCTGCAAGTCTTGTGTTTCGTGCAGCAAGTGGCGTGGCTATTGTCTGCGTGGAATTGCCAATGTTCATTGTCTCCGGCTGTGCGAGGCGCACCTGCTGTTGCTGCAGTTGCTCCTCCTGCTCGAGTTGCTCATCACAGATCAGCATGCGCCGGCGACGCGATTTACGCGCAAAATGAAACCAACGCGTGCGACGCTCAACTGCTCCTGCTCCTGTTGCTTCTGCTGGTCCTGTTGCCGTTTGCTCGGCATCAGTCTGTGGCAACTGCTCCAGCGGCTGTTGCTGTCCCTCATCATCAATATTGATTTGGCAGGTGTGCAACACGGATAGCTCCAGTGTATCTGGACGTTGGCGCCTTTTTTGCTCCGCCTCGCCGCATTTTCTGGCGCCGGACATGACTTCGCCTATATCTCTCTCTCTCTCTCTCACTCTTGCTTTTATTGACACCCTGTTGCTTTAGCTGTTCGTTGGCCAAGCTTCATCTTTGGCTATATTTATATATACTTTTTTTTATATAAAAATGTTCTATATTTACGGCTTGGTTTTTCGTTCTTTTAAATAAAAGCCGCAATATTACTTTCAAATTTACATTGTAGATTAAAACAAATGTTTCTGCATTTGAAGAGGAATCTTTTTAAAACAGGGCATTATGTTAACCGAGTGCATTGTTAGAGCAAAAGGCAAAGTTGATGGCCATAGATATAGTCATCGTTAACGTCATCGTCAGAGTCAGCAACACCTTGGCAAGATATTAATATGCATTGAACAAACAACTATTAGCCATCAATTAACCATTGACAAACTGTGGCATTCAGCAATGTGTTTTTGACAAGAAGGGCAAGAATATGGCATCGCGTGCAGCAAATAACATATTACCGCTGGACAACAGCAGAAACAGGTGCAATTGCAACACCCACAACTGATTCCAAATGCTACAAACGGTTACCTTCTTAACCGCTGCCAACAGCGGTGTGTGGCTAAGAGGTGAGAGGGGAAATTTGTTTAAACACTCTAGACACCTTTGGGGAATTCCAAACATGAAACAGATGGTTGCAGCTGCCATTAATTTAGCCTAACTTGCAACTTGTAGAACTTGACGCGTGATTCTCTCTAATTATAATTCCAAATAATTATACAAATATGTTAATTGATTCTCGTTGGTTTTGCAAATTTGAGAGTAAAAATTCAACAAAAATCAAAAATAAGAACAAATAGCAAGATATGTAAATTGGACAGGCAAATGGAGATATAATGAGGAAACTGGATCTCAGCATATGTACAGTTGTGCTCAAACGAATTGTATAAGTAGTATTAACATCTCTTAATCTTTTTGATATCTTTGTTAAATATGATCATATATAATTTATTTGTTTGCTCTATTTGTAGTTCTACTGGAGCATAATACAATACTGTTTCTTGAATTTTCTTTATTCTATAATAAAGAATAATTTAACAATTATTCCTGTTCATAGTTCATAAATAAATATTGTATTATTCAACATATGCACATAAATTTAAGTATTTGTCGAATAATTAACAAATGGCATGAATGCCCAAGCAATCAGTGCTATCGACTTTAGAGATCCCCGTAAAATCGTAAGTTTATTTTTTCAAATTAAGTTTTATATCTGTTTTCACGACCCGAAGCGGAATAGGACTCCCGGTCACAGAAAAAACATACAGCAGGTGTTTAGTCGATTTGACGCCTCTATGTATTTTCTTCTGGGTAATGCAAGCGAACAGCAAAGCTCTCTCTCTCTCTCTTCCTTTTTGAGCTTTGCTTGATCTCTTTAAAAAGCTCTCTGAAAAACTGTGTCGCCCTCGCCTTGTTGATCGTGGTCACTTTCGCTGTTGAAATTTCGTTTTTTTCAAGCCCCTTGTTGAAATCTGATGATAATCTCTGGAATATTAGATACATATAATCGCTCAGACTAAATTTACATTAAAGCCAAATCAAGAGCTTTCAAGGTTGATCCTTGTTGAATTTTATACAAAAAAGATCTTTGCCAAAAAGTGCCAGTGTGTGCGTATGTGTGTGTGTAATGTGTCTCCATCTCTCTTTCTGTATTGTGTGTAAGCAGCCAACTATTGAATGAATCCAGAGAGACACGCTAATTACGCCGGCTACAGAAGCACATGCACTACTACTACTACTGACTGCATACACATACACACACACACACAGACACTATTTGCTCTCTTACGCTTTCATCCGATTGCTGCGTAAGAGCAGCACATTGAAAGAGATTCGTATGCGACGTAAACTAAATAGCCGGCAAGGCTGAGCTACTCTGTGTGTGTGTGTATATATGCATGTTACAATGTTTATTATATTTGTGTGTTTTTCCTCCAGTAGCTTAGAAACGGCATGAGTCACGCACGTGAATTATGCTCCTTTTCCATTGTTTTTTGCCTACAACACTGAGGTTTTCTTTCCCTTAACGAGTGCGTTGTCGCATGCGTCACCATGGCAAAGTCGCCTTAGCTTCCAACAAATTTACTACATGTATCAATGTGTGTGTGTGTGTGTCTGTGTGACTAGTACACGAAAATCGAGAAAATGCGAGAGACGCAAACATATCGAGCCAATAATGCAAAGGCGAATCGATGAGGGCTCAATAATAATAATGCTGAGGCCTCAGCAGCAGCGCAGCAGCAGCAGACAAACAAAATTGTGGCGCGCGCGTTGAGTGAGCATCGAGTGTGTGGGGATCAAGGGCAAGACGTTTGGTGGGGGAGTAGGGGTGCGGGGGGATTCGATGTGGGTTTGGGTATTTGTTGTTGTTCTGCTGCTGCTGCTGCTGCTTTCTGCCAGGTGCCAAATGGCAGATGTCGTCGACGACGACGACAATAATAAACAGAAAAAACATCACCAACAAGAAAATGTTTGCTTTTGTTGCATTTGCGATATTTTTGCTATTTGCGTACATTTTTAGCACATTTCTTATTGCACTCTTTTGCAATGTTTTTCGTTGTTGCTTTCCACTAATAAACTTATATTTATTTGTTATTGTATTCGTACGGAATTATATCATCATAAATTGAACTGTGCAAAAATGTTTTGTGCAATATAAAAAACACATTTTTTGGGTAAAAACGCACACAAAAAAAAATGAAAAGAATAACAAATAACACGAAGAAGAACGCGAAAAACGCGAGAAACAAGCGCTGACCAAACAAACGGTAAACAGCAATCGAGAAACTGCCAAGCAAACTGCAAAACCGAAACGACGACAGCGACGACGACGCGTCAGTGGCAGCAGCAGCAACACAGACGCCGACACTGACGCAATGGCCACCAAGCAACCGAACTTACACACACCGACCAGTTACAGCCAGAGCCACAGCCTGACAGCGCCGCATTAGGCTCGCGAGAGCCAGCAACGATGAGGACGCCGACGCCGCTGCCAGCGCCATTGCCATTGCCAGGACAACGGCGGTAAGTTACTGATGAGAAAAAAATGAAAAAGAAAATGAGCAAAACATAGCGTACAGCAACAACAGCAACTGAGAAGGGAGCCGTGGATAAGAGAAGCACAGTTCCTTTAATTAAGTAGCAGCTTTAGAAATGTGATGAAGCCCGCAACCTTCAACCTGGAAATGCACTGGAAGCGATGCAGTGCAGCCAAAGTGAGTTTCATATTTAATCAACGTCAAAAGTGAGTAAAATGAGTTAATGAGGTTTAATTATGTTCAAATGTAGGCAGAAGAAGATATTTGAAGCCCCACAAAGTATGCTTTGTTTTTTTCCTGTTCAACGATCTAAATCCTTAAGTTAAGCTTTTGAATAATTGAATTTAATTATTGTTTATTTTATTTATGATATTTGAAATTGTGTCGAGTTTAGTTCTTTAACTTTGGCAAGTGTGTTCAGATGTCGTCATAGTGCCAATTGCATTCAATATTGTCAAGTTTGTCAAGCGTCAAAATTAGCCAAAAGCGACAGAAAGGGACAAAAAGAAACCGAGAGAGAGAGAGAGAGAGAGTGATAGGGGGAGTGGCGTCATAAGAGAGCCCACGTGAAAAGACAACAATTACAAGCAAAAACTAAGTGCGCGACTCTTAAGCAAATTAACACAGAGTGTATGTGTGTGTGCGTGTGTGCGAATGTGTGCGAGGTGAACCATTTGAACTGACCAAACGAACACAGCTTGTTAAGGCTATGCATGTATGTATCTACGTATGTGTGTGTGTGTGGATATGTAGCCTCGATTAATGCCTATTATATTTGGCTTGTTTTCTTTTTGCAAAGGGCACTTCCTTGCGGATATTAACTTCTGGTTAAATTTCGAAATGTATGATTGTCAAATTCTATAATTAAGTTTCGCGATATCATATTGTTTCATAGTATACATATAAAAATATATATGCGAACCGGTAGTCGCATTATAATTATCAAGAACGCAGCCATGGAGGGTACAAATTTCGTAATGAATGTTGGGTGGAAAGTGTGTGTGTGTGCGTGTGGGTTGGGTGGGGGGGGGGGGGGGGGGGTTGTATTGGTTGGGTGTTTAGTCGATTAGCAATAGAGGGTTAGAAACAAAATTCCCCAACTGAAGATATAAAGCTACATATTGGACACTGAAAGCTCACTTTCTCTGCTTATTCGTCAATTATTTCAGCAAATGGCAAACAATTGCATGTACAATTATATACAATGTACATGTATATATATATATATGTATATATACATATATGAAAATTCCTCATAGGTTAACAAGTAATACATGAACTGGTACATTCATGCAACATGCAACAGGTAGGTGAAAAGCTAATTGCTTGTAATTTGCCAGTTAATGTAACCTGGCAAAAATAGTATTACATATATTATATATATGCATATATTTTTATACCCTAAAAATGGGTAATAAGGGTATAATGGTTTTGTGCGAATGTATGTAACAGGCAGAAGGACGCATCTCCGACTTCATAAAGTGTACATATTCTTGATCAGGATCAACAGCCGAGTCGATATAGCCATGTCCGCCTCTACGTCTTGCAGACCTTCTCACATTTGGTTGCAAGACTTTTCAAAGGGAAGTTTGGCAATAAAAGTCGAATTTATTTAACAACTGGGTTCAGGGTATATCGTAGTCGCGCTCACTCGACTACATCAATCTTACTCGTTTATATACTATTTTGTTAATCTTAATATTTTAAAAATTATAAGTATATTTCGAACTTCAATCGAGAAAACTTTCAAATTAAAATTCAACTGGAGAACTTTCTTTTCCCCAAGTTGACCATACTATTAATTTAGTCGTCGCATTGGATGGAGACGTGTCCAACCTATTTATATGAACACTGTTAGCTAAACAAGGCTACGATTTGAAGTGATAAACATAAACCGTTTGAATTTACACTTCAACTCACAATATCTAATATATATACAGTGACTCGAAGCTTATTCTGATCAGCCGCAGAGAAAAAAAGGAATTGCCTGCCATAAAGTAACCATTCAATATTTTTCAGAAATTCCAAAGACCGATGGTAGGTACATATATTAACCACCAAAATTAATATATGACCCCAATACGGTGGGGTTTCCCCACCCGCTAGGTAGAGTTATGTAAAACAGTACCCTATTTTTAGGTCGAAGCCTATTATGATCAGTATAAATAAATTAATATATTTACATTATAAAAACTTAAATAAGGATGTTAATACTTAGTATGATATCCGTTAGCCTTAACCACTTCCCTTAACCTATTATTCATGGAAGATACCAGCTTCCTGGTAGCTTCTGGGCAGATTCTGCTCCACTCATCCCGCAGAGCATTTTTCAGATCCTCTCTGCTGGATATGCTGTGTTTCCGGATGTTATTTTTCAGCAGAGCCCACAAATTCTCAATAACATTTAAATCTGGAGACTGGGCCGTTGGAATTATCATGTGGGGGCAGTTCCTGATGAGCCAGGACTGTACTATCTTGGCCTTATGCTTGGGATCGTTGTCCTGGTTGAACCGGAAAGTACGTCGGATTCCTACCTTCTCGGCACTTTGGAGTAAATTTTCCTTTAGTATCTTGAAGTACACATTCTTGTCCATTGTTGTTCCAAAAATCACAAAATTCCCGAATCCGGCTGACGAGATGCATACCCATGAAATGTCACTTCCTCCACCATGCTTGACTGTTGTTTTTACGTGTTTGGGATTCAGGTCAGTATTGGCCTGTCGCCACACATAATTCCGTCCGTCTGAGTCAATAATGTTGAATTTGGACCCATCTGAACATATGACTGTGTTCCAGACCTTCAAATCCTTGTCCAATTGGTTTTTGGTGAACTTCATCCAAGTCCCTATATTTTTCACGTTTATAAAGGGCTTCTTCCGTGATACTCGGGCATTAAAGTCAAGATTGCGCAGAAACCTGGGCACAGTTTCCACGCAGCACTTTTTCCCCATTTCATCCTGCACCTGTTGAGCCACTTTTGGAGCCGATAGCTTGGGATTTCCCCTTATTTTCCTGGTGATCCTTCGCTCCTCCTCTTCGGTGAAAATCCAATTTGGTGACTTTCTGCCCTTGCCCTCAATCCGATTTGCGTCGACGAAGCGCCGAATGATGTTATACACAGTTGAGTTGCTAAGACTGACCATTTCAGCTATTTGGCGATATGAATATCCGTTATTGAAGTGTTCCAGGATGAGTTTCCGTTGTGCAATGATAGTCTGATTGTCCATAGTCCTTATTGGCTTATTACACCCGAGATGCAGGATAAAACTAAACTGACTTCGAAGGATTGGTCTATTTATACCGAAACTACTTAACTTTTGGTACAAAATCCGGGTTTTATGGCACCCAGGTGTCCACAATGTACCTGATCATAATAGGCTTCGACCTAAAAATAGGGTACTGTTTTACATAACTCTACCTAGCGGGTGGGGAAACCCCACCGTATTGGGGTCATATATTAATTTTGGTGGTTAATATATGTACCTACCATCGGTCTTTGGAATTTCTGATAAATAATGAATGGTTCGTTTATGGCAGGCAATTCCTTTTTTTCTCTGCCGCTGATCAGAATAAGCTTCGAGTCACTGTATACAATATGCAAACAAATTCGCTTAACCGATTTTGAAGTGTCTATGCATATCATAAACAATATTAAGTGTAATCGAGGCAAGTCTCTCGAATCCAACCGGATCACATATCTGCCAAATGCGAAATTGGCAACCACCCTTACGACCACTAAGCACACACAGAAAACAATGGCCCAAAAGGTACTTTATCTCTGGGGGCCATAATGATGCCAGAGATCTTAAACATTCGCCCCGTTGCAATTAAATAACTTACAAATTGCGCACATGCTGCCCCAGTCAAAACTATCAATTAATGTAAGAGCTTTGCACATAAAAAAAAAACACAAAATTAACAAAAAAAAAAAAAAAAAAAATAGTGTGGCGAAACAAACAACAACAACAATAGCAACGGCAACGGCACAAATCATGACCCAATAAAATACACACAACGGAAATGATTCCATCAACTTGAAATACTTTTTGTTGCTATAGTTGTAGCTGTAGTTATTGTTGTTGTTGTTATTGTTGTTGTTGTTATTGTTGTTGTTATTGTTGTTGTTGTTATTGTTGTTGTTGTTATTGCTGTTATTGTTGTCATTGTTGCCATTGCCGGCATTCCATTGCGGCGCTCATTTCATTCATTCATTCGCTCAGGAAAACCACAAATGGAGCGCGTAATAAATTGACATATTGTATGTTGTTTTTCGTATACCCTGTAATCCATTACTAATGAGTGAACAAAGGTATTATGAAATTGTGCAAATGTTGGCAAAAGTCAGAAGGAAAAAGATAACATTCTCGTTAAAACAAAAAGAGAAAGTTAATAATAAATCTTATCGATTTTGAACCATTCCAATTATTTATATATTTAATGATATGAACTAAAAGCGGTCTACAAATTAAACACGTAAAATATCTAAGAAACCTAAATGCTGTTATTGTGGAAGCACTTCACATATATACCATCATGCATAAGGTACAGGGTATCGGCTCAAATAGCTAGATTTTGCCATTTCAGTTGTATGTTGTTAGTTTGTGTTATTCTGCTATGCCCCACCCATTTATAAGGTGCTTCGCATATACTTAGACTTCTCAATGGGTGTCCACATGACGGACGGACACACAGAGACTCGAAGAAGCAGTGGATTAATGGAACCGCGACTGAAGCGGGAATCGTGTCAGGGTCAACTGACCGCTTGTTAGGGCTTTGGTTATCCGATCCAATTCGCTAAGAACTGGGCCAATGTCAGAGCTGGAATCATTACTAGTAATATGCGTATTGTTCAAATCAGCATACACCTGATCGATACTAAATACAGATGGATATGTAAGCACAATTTAATCAAAGTACTAGCCAATATTCATGCCCTGTCCAAGTAACCTGCATATAATTACATGTGATAATAAACTGGCTTATGGCTACAGCAATGTTTGGTTGTAATCGTCCAATAAGTCAAACTACATTTAATAGTCATAATAGCATCGTAATAGCCTACTCTGGTCTCGAATAACAGTTATGGATATTTCTCTCTCTCTCTCTCTCTCTCTCGTTTTAATTAACAGTTGGAAGAACGATTTTCGAAATTCATTTACAAAAATATAATCGAAAACAATCGCATTTTGGTTTAAACCTCAACAGTGTGACAAATGAACCGATTTTCAACGACCACAACAAATCGCACTAAAATCAAAATCCCTCCAAAAGTCTTCTTCTTGTTTCTTGATATAATTAAGTATAATGAATCACAGTAAATCAAGCACTTGTATATGCAAATACTTGTTATATCGACTAATTGTAGTATAAAATTAAAATATGAATATGTATAAATATGCACATAATATTATCGAGGGTGAACGGGAGGCAGGTGCAAGTTCCATTCAAATTTCGCCGCCTGCGATGTTGCCAGATATGTCCGTTTAACTGTTTGCACAGGAGCGTTGCCATGTCTACCAGCAGCTGGCAGGTGTTTGCACTAATCTGGCAGTGCTATTGCCAAATATTCAGCAATGTTGCCAACTTTAGAGCTACGTGGGAATGCCTCAACTAACTGGTTCAGATCACCGTAAAATCGTTAGTTCATGCAGATTAAACTATATGACAATGGAGTATGGACTCGATATATATGGCTTTAAACTATCGAATACATAAATAAAAAAAGCTAGCGTTCGAATTCTATTATTATTATATACATTTTATTTTTGGACAGTTTAGAAAAATCGTTTCTGGAATTAAGAAAAGAAAAAGACACAAAACTAAGGTGAGTTGTATGCCGATTTTCGGGGTTTTATTTTTCTGAACTTGAAATATATATTTGCTGGGAAATGGAAATATCGATAATTGCAAGTCGATAAGACCGCAAATATTTTACTATTTTAAAACTAGAGTCCCCAAATGTGGAAGATATATTACAGTTAACCGAATTCATGGCTCGATAAACAAATATTTTGGCAAAGTTCAAATCGCCCCAAAAAATTGCTGATTGCTATTAAGTTTTCTTTATTTCATTTTTTTTCTTTACTTATTCCTAAAGGTAACAATTTTAAGGCTGTCCTCCAAGAACATTAAGGACACATGCTTCAGAACTTGGTTAAATATGAAACTTTACCACATAACTCTTGTATTAGCATTTCTGATTAGAATGTGATGGAAGTACGGTAAACACTCACCTTTGGCCGATTGTGGTTGAGTTTTTGTGCCCATTATGATGAGATATGAGGGATATGTTGAGTTCGTTGCGGCTGTGTGGATGGATCCTTTGTTGATTGACTAATCAAAGTAGTTGCTGATTTGAATCGAGTACTCGATCAACGCTGTTTCCCTTCCTCCTCCTCCACCACCGCCGCCGTCCTCCTTTGTGGTTGATGTGTTGGGCTTGCAACTCGTTGCTGTTGCACAACTCGCTGATATTCTGTTCGCTGTTGTCGATGTGGGGCAGGTGTTAAACTCCATGTGTTGGCCTTGCCCTGCTTGGTGTCACCTGTATGAGGCAATACAACAGGAAAACCCAAAACGGATGTTTTAGTATGCAGAATAAATTTTAATTTTTATTTATTTATTAATATGTCGTGTGAATTGTTCAGATGTTAAAGACGCCTTGAGTTTGGTCGGTTTCCAAAAAACAAAATAAATTCATCATTGAAATACTGCGATTGGGAATGAAAAGTTTGGGCGTGTTAAATGTTTTATGCCTTCAGTTGCTGGGTGTCACACGGGTTTTCGTTAACTTTTTCTTTATTTTTTGGTAAGTTTCATGATATTATAGATTTATCGATGAGAATTAGAGCCATTTGGCGCTTATGACAAAGAATTTCGGTTTTCCACTTTTTCAATGGTCGGGGATGTTCTATTATGCATGACAAACTTTACATTTCCTAACATCATGCGACCCTTAGCAGCTGAATATATCCAGAACAAATCTCCAAACTGTCAGGAATCAGTAAACGATAATCCACCTATGTGGTAAACACTGACTGTGTGTGGTTGGTGAGTGGTTACAACAAATAACAATAACCCCAGAACCATAAGTTCTACGGGGTCCCCGTAGTCAATGAGATAATTTCATACCCGAACAGACTTTCATTTTGTGATGAAATGCAAATCTATAAGGCTGCTGCAGTTTTACGACCAGTTGTTCATTTAAAAGCGAAAAAACTAATCTATTTGGTTTTTCCATTTTTAAATACATTTTACTTATAGATATACGAAAAAGCAATATACTACTAAAATCGGTAAAGCATTTCACTTCCACAAAAATAGAGAGAGACAGAGTGAGAGAGAGAGAGAGAAAGAGAGAGAGAGAGAAAGAGAGAGAGAGAGAGAAAGAGAGATCTCAAAGAAATGGAAAACAAAACAAAACAAAAACAGAGAGAGTGATAAAAATACATGAATGAAAATAAATGGAAAAACAAAAATGGTTTGGAATGGAACAAACAGAAGCATAGAAGTTAAGCAATGCGGCGAGAGAGACAGAGAGAAGGAGAGACAGAGAGAGAGAAGGAGAGACAGAGAGAGAGAGAGAAAGAAAGAGGCAGAGAGAGAGAGAAAGAGAGACAGAGGCAGAGGCTGCTCAGTCTCTGCCTCAGCCTCAGCCTCTGCTTCATTCTCAGCCTCTCTCATAGAGACAGATACAGAGGCAGAGGCAGAGAGAGAGAGAGAGAAAGAGAAAGGCAGAGGCAGAGGCAAAGAGAGACAAAGAGTTAGAGATTGAGAAAGAGAGAGATTGAAAAAGAGAGAGAGAGAGAGAAAGAGAGAAGAGTGTGATAAGTTTATACCAAATGCGAAAAATAGTCGAATTGTTAATGCTCTTTAGGGCAACTCGAATACACTGGACAAAGAAAGCCTGATCAATTTAATTTCAAATTAAATTAATTTAAATGAAGAATTTAAATTTAATCAATTGAATGTGACTTTTGAAGGTATCAATTAAGCTCTTATTTATTCCAACTGAAATTAACTTCGATGTGGATTAGTCAGACGAAAAGACATATCCATCAAATGAATAGGTTTCAATCGGCATACACTGTGTGACATGAAAACAAAGCTTATTCGAACCTACAATTCTCATGCTCAGGCCAGCAGAATGCCGAATTTATGTATTTATGTATGTATCTATGTATGTATCTATGTTTGTATCTATGTATGTATCTATGTATGTATCTATGCTTGTATCTATTTATGCCAGGTGAGTAAGCGCGGCTTTCATGCGAAAAACGCCCAAAAGCAACAAATACCAAACAGAACCAAAACCGCAAACACAAAACGATAAACAATTATCTATGCGTGTGTGTGTGCGTGTGTGTGCGCGTGTGTGTGTGCGTGTGTTAGTGCTAAAAATATTCACACAGTCTGATAAACAGACACACAGTCTGAGAGTCCACACTCCATTGTCAGAAATTTTTAATTTTTTTGGTTGGGAAAAACCCATAACGAGTTTCCCGAACAAGCCGTGTTTCCCGCACACAGATATTATTATTTTCCGTCAAGTTTGGACAAGTTTAAACTTGTCAGACTAAGTTAAGACTACCACCCCATCTAGCCTGGGATTCAAGACCAAGTGCAATACCAGCTTATGCCGAGCCGTGCGCCTTTGAATAACAAGTTTGCCCGTAATAACCTTTCTAGTTTGGGAATTAACCAGGGTTCACCTTCCAGTGGATGATATCGGCATTGCTATCGGAAATCGATTTGTATCGATGTACGGAACATATTTGTACTAATGAAATCTATTTAATGTGGTACACAAAAGCATAAAGTTCAAATTGAAAGTCGTTGAAACATATAGTCTCTGTTTCTGATATCGGATTCGACTAATGTTAATCCATTTGTATTAGGTACAGATTGTTATGATAGTATATAACTAGCTGATTTAGGTCAATGCCAACGAGTGCAGTTGATGCAAGTTTCGCAGCAAGGATTTCTATGATTTTGGTTGTACTTAGAGCCGTCTCGACTTTTTATTGGAGTTACGAGCATTTAACGTTAATCACTTAGCGCCCGAGAGCCTTATGCGATTATAATGAATCCGTAATCCGGCACAAGCAATCGGCGACTATTTGTGGCTATTATTTGGAGGCGCAATCAGCGCACAAGGCCAAAACAAATGATGAGGAAATAACTGCGATTTTCGGCATACCGAAGACTGAACACTCTGCAGATATATATATATATAGGTTAGCCGATATGCATATATGAAAAGATAATGTAATATCTCAAATTGGAAATAAATAAATGAAAATATTTCAATTTACAGAACAACAACAAAAAATGGAAGAAAATAATTGAAATTTAAAATATGTTCGAAAAAGCAGAAGATAATTCAATTCCCAATGCAAACAGAATGTGAATTCAATATTTTTGATGCGTCAGACACAATTCGCGACGAATCTAAAATACCATCTGCAAGGTTAGGGTATACAAATGATTGGGCAGCTTATATGCATACCCAGAAGGCATTATTACAGGCACACATTGGTATATTAGAACATCGCTGAGGTAATTAACTTTGGCCTGGGTACACGCAAAGCGTGTAATTATAATACTAGCTGCCGATCTGAGATATGTACTTGGGCCAGTTGTAACTTTTCGACATTTCGGAGGTGTTCACTCTTACGGAGAACATTCTTTGTCTAAAGAACTCTACCATTGAATTATTATTATTTTTGGCCCAATCAGCTTCGATATGTGTAGCTGGCACAAAAGCATATATATGCTATATATATATATATATATATATATATATGTATTATTATTGTTTTCTGCATGGCATGTGGCACGCATTACACACATAATTTATTGGTGCGAGACACTGAGTCTGTATATAATATATCTCTGCACATATGTACATCCATACATACTTGGAGAGTCGCCTATTGTTTCTTGTTGCCTGCAATAGTTTCAAGGATGAGGCAGTCAGGGCATAACTATTTATGATTCAATTTGATAGTTGTCAACCGTTACGAGGACACATAAAACAGGAGAAGAACAGCAGTCTTGGGCACACCAGAGATAGACACGTCCTTGCAGATGGCTTGCATAGTTGTAGGCTATATGTGACTATATCTGCTATCTGACAGAATGAGATGCACATTTCAAAATGTTGATTATTATTATATGGAATTGAAATGCTGCATAACAATTACGCAACCTTTGAATGGAATGGTTTCGGTGCCATATGGGTGCTTCAAAGCGTTGCCATTCATGGATCTGTCGGATTGATTGCTCTAACGGTAAATGCTGAACAGTGGCGTCTATTGTGACGTTTTTTGTTTCTTCTTCCATGACTCATGCTCCATCTATGGACGGTCGATGTGTGCCCCAATGGAAATTGAAATTAAATTGAATGACGCTTCACTATAAACTTGAATTTCCATCAATTCAACGCAATTATCTACGCCCGATTCGCATTGGGCCCGCTCTTTCCTCTAAATGTACGTAATAAGACTCTCATAAATATTGCGGCACTTCGTCAATAGTTTTGATGAATCAGAACCAAAATCGAAAGGGAAATTAAAATGCAAATGTAAAAAGAAAGAAAAACGATCTGGGGCATGCCATAAAACCTACCTTTTTTGCAAAAGAATTGAGAAAATATGCATTTTTTCCAGTTTATTGACTGATAATATAGTGATGCTGATCAAGAATATATATCTAAATATGCTTTATGGGGTCCCCGAGAAGATATAGGCTTTTGAAATTTTCTATTTCCTTCTACCATCAGTATTAGAGTTAAAATTTATATTTAAATATTTTACCTAACGTTTATGTATTATTTTATTATGATGATTGGGGAACCAGCACTGCGATCTGTAAGGTCTATTAATCAAGGTCTATTATAAGGGTTTCTATGTCCTTAGATTTCATAACATGCATCTCTAGGATGCTGCAACTTTTCCTAGTTAAGGCGACACATTCTGCTAGGATGTGCATTGAGGATTCCCTCTCGCTCCTCCATAAAACCTGCAAGCCGAACTTAGTTAGGTGACTTCGTAGTCTACAATGTCCTGTCCATAGACCGGTGAGTATCCTAAGCCTGTTCTTTCCCATGGATATTACCTGCTCAAATCGTTTTTGATTATAACCAACCAAAAGACTTCTGGCTTGTCGGAGTCCTGGCGCCTCTGTCCAGCTCCGTTTTTGTCATTTTATGTATCATTTACTTGAACCAATTTTATTTTGTTAATTTTCAAAATGCTAAATTCGTTTCAATTTTTGCAATTATTTAATATAGATTCTAAAGCACAAGTTAAGGGCGAAACTGGTACGATGGATATTGGAGAACTTTCCTAGTCCCAAGTGGGGATATTATTCAACTGTCGTGAAGGGTGTAATTATCTAGGTTTTCTGGTCTGGTGTGGTGTGGTGTCTATTTTATTTAAACAGGGCATTCAATCAACTGTCTGACTGTTAGATGGTTGGGTAGGGTATATAACTTTCTTGTAATTTCTTGTAATTGCATAGCAATTTGCCACAGACAACAAGACAAGCACAGGCATATAATTAAATGCTTATAATTATAGATACACATTCATACAAACATAAATATCAGCGTTTCTTCGAATTGAAGTAGATTTCGGTTAGTTGGGTGCATACAAAATTAATATCTATTAAAAATATAAAGCACCTCGACACGTCCGTTAATGGTATCCTTGAAGTGGATGGACATAGACCCATATTGGACAGGTGCGTTTGCCACTTGCTTCACAAGCGAGAGTCGAATGTGTTGCAGAGGAGTCAAACACTTGTTGAGCTTTCGCACGGCATTGGAATACTAATAAGCTGGCTAGAAAGTGGAACAAAAGAAATTCCCAAAATGAGCTACGCAATATATATATATATATGTATATATATCTATATGGGATATAGGCAGTGAAATGGTTGTCTGATGATTCCCAAATTGGGTTATCCAGCTGCGTGATGCGTGTCAAGGATTGCGTGCACAGCTTGTCCTGCTGCTTATTGTCCACGAATCTCCTCCTCGAATGTCACCCAGGACAACGTGGCCCACAATTCACAGAAGCTGATAACAAAAGGGATGTTTCCATGGGTAAAAAAGGAAGAAACAAATAATAAAAAAAAGCAACCACACAATAGACTTGTTTCGCAGTCAAGCCAGATATTTTCGACGAACAGATACTCTGTATTTCACATACTATATACTCATATAAAAAAGGATTTAAAACCATTCTATATTAAAATATTTCGATGATTTCCCATATTCAACTGGAGAAAAAATCTATCTATATCTATGTATATCTATGTATATCTATGTATATCTATATCTATGTATATCTATATCTATATCTATATCTATATCTATATCTATAACTATATCTATAACTATATCTATATCTATATCTATATCTATATCTATATCTATATCTATATCTATATCTATATCTATATCTATATCTATATCTATATCTATATCTATATCTATATCTATATCTATATCTATATCTATATCCATATCTATATCTATATCTATATCTATATCTATATCTATATCTATATCTATATCTATATCTATATCTATATCTATATCTATAGATATTTGCTTGGAGTTGCTGCCTTCTGACTATTAGATACTTTCGCTCAACTTGGCCAGCAAATTGATTCAATGCGATTGCAAAAACCAATTCGAAAGAAAACGTTGAAATCGATTTATGTCGATCAGTTGGGCTTAAGGATAGATGCATAAGGAGAGACTCGTAATACTTGCACAGAAAATCAAATTTTGAAATCGTTATCGCTATTTACATTTTTGGAATTTCTTTCTTTAGTTTTTAGTTTTTACCCATGGTACACGTTGTGTACGTTGTGCCACGACTAACCATTTGCGACATTGACAATGTCAGCTTGAGTAATGTTTATTGTGAATGTCGGGCATCGAATAATCCACAACAAAGTTGAACTTCGTTTGTTGACCACAATCATATTAATGGGCATCACATGTGTGTGTGTGTGTGTGTGTGTGTGTGTGTGCTGGACAACACCAATGCAATTGGTATTGCGGTAAATCAATTCTAGCATACAACTCTCATTCTGATTTGACATTGACAATCACATTCAGCGCATTATCATTCTCTCGCCTAACTGTGTGTGTGCGTGGGTGTGTGTGTGTGTGTTTGTGTTTGTGTGTGTGTGTTTTGGTCAATGCTTAGACATGCCCAACGGCTGCATTGCATCCAGATTGCACAGTGCAATTAGTCATTTCGTGCCACACGTCAAAGTGTTGCCCCTACTTTCAGCAAGGTTTCGACTTTGGTGTTTTTTTTAAAGCCATCTCTCTTTCTCTTTCTCTCTCTCTCTCTATCTCTATCTCTCTGCCTGTTTGTGGTCAGCCAGACGGTTAACTATAGTTTAGTTCATTCCATCAATTTGGCATTTGGTCAGTGGGTCACTTGGCTAAACAGCAAAGCATTTAGACGCGCATGAGCTATTAGAACAGGTACGAATGCTCCAGCGGAGAGAAATAGAGCTCGACTAGGAGATACCCAGAAGCCAAGTCTTTACCCATCATTAGTCCCATCACACTTGTTGGATATTTAAGCCCATATTGAGATTTGTACAGATGATCAATATTATGTGAATAAGACAGATATATGCTTAATATCTGGTTTTTATTACTATCGGAATTCGATTTGTATCGATGTACGATATGTGAAATCGGGACAGTTATCGATAATACATATTTAATTATTTATATTTATTATACTTTTCATACATACTTTGCCAGAATAGATCAGAATACCCATATCAAAGTACCCAATATTTAATGGAGTTAGGGTATACGAAAACATTCTCGGAACATGTCTGCTGGACGCCAGGACACGCTAGGCCACAAAAACCTAATGTATGCTATATATGCCAGGACACGCCAACAATAACCGTAATAATAACTGACCATTCGTTAGAGTTTGAGAGAGAGAGTGAGAGAGTGAGAGTGAGAGTGACAGAGAGAGAGAGCGAGAGTGTGTATATGTACGGTGATGAACGCCCACTGGACACCCACTGGACTAAGAGCCAACAACAACAGACAGACAAAAAACCAACCAGTCTACAGCCAGCCCAGCCAGCATTTGCCAGCAATATGCTCCACAACAACAACTTTCGACAGTTATTCGATTTTTTTTTTTTTTTTTTTACTACTATTTTTTTGGTATACCCTTCCAGTTGGAGTATTATAACGTTTTGAACGTAAATTATTTATATTCTTGATACTGTCAAACAATATTGAGTCAAGCATTGATTTCAGTATGGAGCGCAAAATCTTAAGTCCATCAAGTTGAACCTCAAACTTCAATCGACAATCTCAAATCGAGATGGACGGCAAACTTCCTAATCAATCACAGATATTTTTCCACGCTGTTCACTCTTTTGAGGCGTTTTAAGAGTATATAAATATAAATAAATATATATTTTATAAATTGTATAAGAGGACAACTTTCAACATTGGGCTCTATGAAATCGTTTCTATTGCTGCAACATTGTAATTATGATTGAATTCACATTTAGGGTATTCAATCAACCGCATCTCAATTTGTTAATGTTGAATCTTATTTATTTTATTTTTATTTTTTTTTTTTTTTTGGTTCTCTTTTGTTTGGTTGTTTTTTGGCATTTGACCACGACATTTGACCAGTTGGTTGCCCAGCTACTCACACCCGGGGATCGACAGCGGTGCCTTTGACACTGACCGACCTAGTGCTGTGTGTGTGTCTGTGTCTGCGTGTGGATGTGGATGTGTATGTGCATGTGTGCGTGCGTGTGTGTGTGTGTGGCTGTGCACTTATTTAAGTACAGTATACTGTGTTCAGGGACCAGAGTTCGATTGTCTGTTTATACTTTCAATATCTCCCGATTGGGGGGGGGGGGGGGGATTACGTGGTGCTAGGAACAGGGTGTTAGAAGGTGGAACGCCTTGTAGTTTTGAATACTCGTACTCGTATTCGCATTCGAATTCGTATTTGTATTTGTTTGGGTTGAAGACTTTTGATGTCGATGTCGATTCGTTTTCGATTTCGTTTTTGTAGAAAACTATCGATTTCGTTTTCGTTTTTGTCGAAAACTATCGATTTCGATTTCAATGTCATTTTCAATTTCGTTTTCGATTTTGTATTGGTATTCGTATTTTTTGACATTTTTGTAATTGCTGCATACAGTCGTATCGTCAGAAATTATTCCAAAAAATAAACAATGGCTGGCTCCAATTTTGGCATCAATTATCAACCAAGTTATGGATCTTATCTCAGCGATTTACTGCCGAAGTTAGAGGATTACACTCCATTAATGCCAGATGTGGTCACTGCGCATTATATGAACATGAACGGTTTCCATTCGGATGACAAACGCGTTGTGCGCCTGGTATCAATTGCCACGCAGAAATTCATGTCGGACATCATCGATGGTGCACTGCAGCGTTCCAAGGTGCGCACCCACATGCAGAGCCCGGCCACGCCTGGTCGCAAATTTACATTAACCATGGAGGACTTGCAGCCGGCATTGGTCGAAAATGGCATCTTTCTTCCTTTTTTTTTGTGAAACTATAAAACTGTATTCCTACTCAACTCGCAGTATATTCCAATAAATACAGACTTCATTTTACGATACAATTTTCGACAAATTTTTATTTCAATTATGTCAAATTTTCAGGGTGCTTTTTTCAAAGAACTCTAACTTTCGCTTCTTTTGTTGCTTATATTATAAATAAATATAAGTATGCACAAACTTTAGATAGTTTATAAATATAATACGATCTTACCCGAAACCCCAACTTAGGCTTCAACTCTAACTTAACACGCGAAAGATCAAATTTTATTACTATTTTCTGCATTTCACAAAGGATTATTTCCAAGAATCAAACTTTTCGAACTTCACGACAAAATATAATACGCTCTATAAAGCAAGCATGTTAGAAGCACTATATAATCATGCTTGCGTTGTCACTATAAGTGCCACAAAGCACTTTTGGTAGCACACAACTGCCATTTTGTATTCTTCTTTTTCTCCTGCGATAAATGTAGCTTAATTAGGTTAAGAATGTATGGCTTAAACTAATTTGAGAGCGATACCTCTGTGTATAATTCACAAGCGTAGTAATAATAGGGCACAAGTACAACTGTAAAGTGATCTCAAGAGCGACGACTTTGTTAAAGCATCGAAAATAGACTGCTGCTGAAATGCTTCGGCAGGTTTATAAAAACATTCTAAATTATCTTAAAGCTATCTGTACAATAATGCTTATGCAACTTAGGACATTATCTAGCTAAGTATTACACCTCTGCTGCAAATGCGTCTAGGCTCGTTATCCTATCAGTTTGGAGAACACTTATCGCGGAAGATATACAAAAAAATAATGGAGAGTGTTGGAGCAAATTATACAGTATTGAGAATTATTTGATAAGCTTAACAGTCGTGATTGTTGGTGGGCCTTGAAACTTGAAATATATACGGGTCTGTGCACACGCCTGACAAGGTGTACAAATTGGAGTGCTACGTTCACTAGGATAGTGGATGGGTAATTTTGATGGCCACGCCTACACAGCGAGGTCGATATTTTGGAAAGTGTAAATCAATAAAACCGCATATCTCCCACAATTTTAAGCATAGAGTCACCAAACATGGAAGGTATTTTGCTGCTGACCTCGTTTAAAGATCGGCATATACACTTTTAAACCACGCCCACACCTACCGCCCTCAGGAACTTCAATTATAGATATCTGAAATGCAAATATTTTCCACAATTTGTTAGCTGGAGTCACCACTCCGCCTAAACCCAAACACCTGATGGTGTATATCGATAAAACCATATATCTTCAACAACTGGAAAGCTAGAGTCACAAAATTTGAAAAGTATATTGTTAGTAGTACCCTTCAAAACTTCCCGCCTCCAAAAACAATAAAAGCCTATATCTACCGCGAATATACTTAACCAGCTTGGAAGGTAGATAATATACATTTTCCGCAAGAGCTACAGTTTCCAAACCTGGAAGAAAGATTACTGGGAACCTTCTCTATATATTTTTTATTCCATTTTTTTCGAGCCAATCCCACAAGAGCCTATATCTACGGCAATTTTAATGGCAAACTTGGAGGATAGATTACTTGGACCCAGCTTCAAATATCGGTATTTCTTGGCTGCAACCAGCATGTTATGTGGCATCTATTAACAGATGGTATGACTTATTGGTATCAGAGTATTTGACAGTCGGTTAAGCCCGTCTGAAACTTTCTACCTTGTTTTTCATTTGTTTACTGAGCAATCTGCATACAAAATGTATATTCACTATGAAGACTGCGTTTTGTAATTTGTTTGACTTGTTGAGAGTCACGGTGGGTGTGTGTTTATTGTTTAGGTGGTTGCAGAATGAATGAGAAGTTGTTTCTCTAGCCTATCTGCTGAATGCGTTATCTTTGTTTGGCCTCACAAAGAAACCGCTAAGAAAGATTGCGAACAGTGCCCAAAGTACAAATGGAAAGAGTCTAATTACGCTTACAGAACTACCTATATACATACATATGTTGTATATGTATGTATGCAATATTTGTACATTCCATAATGATTGTGACATCTTATATAATACATATCGGCGTATACATATTCACTTATAGCACTCGACTGCGAAACTTTTAAGCGTTTTAGTGACGCGAACCGGAGGCAAATGCATTTCTGATCGTATTAGGGCGCAGATCACACCAGATCAGACAAAACATTAATATTTCGTAAGAGGCAAAAGAAACAGGAAGTAAAGGAAAAACTCTGCGCTAAGTAAAAACAAAGGAAAAGTTGTTTAGTAATAAATTAATATTTATTTTAAACTTCGTTTGTGATTCTACTGCAAAACAAACAAAATTACGATTATTAAAAAAAAAAACTCAAGTTCTCATAATATTTTTAGATTCAATATTTTAAGAATATGAATTTAAATAATAAGGCTCTTTTTGGGCTAACACATGAAATGCAAAAAAAAGATGCAAAACGAATCTAAATTTTCTTTGCTGAAAACAAATTTCCAGCTATCGACAATGGAACATATTTTTCTGCACATTTTACTTGATACTCGTCTTCATAAAGTGATTTTCATGACTTTTTCAACACCTTTTTCCTATCCCTGAATTCTGATCATGTATTTGGACTCCTCGGTTCAGAAGCAATCCATTCCCATTGCCCTTAACTGGTATTCCAATCTTCGTTTGCCATCGTACTCTAGCAGACTTTATCTTATTAATCTACGGTCCTGGTTTAACCGTAGAATACTGCTTAGTGTGCTGGTCCTCCATAAGTCAATTAAGTCTTAGCTTTTCTATACATAGTAGACCTTTGTCCCCTTGATTTGATTGTATTTTTTTCTTTTCTGGGTTCCCCCCCATCCTAGTTATAAATGTTGGACCATTGTACATTTGAATACCAACAGATTTGTGATAATGTTTATTTTAATTTTTTCTTTAATTTTAAGTTTTAAACTTAATTTCTCACTTTTAATTTTATTTTAGTTTTGATAAGAGATTTAATTTAATTTAAGCTTTATATCTATTGTTCCTCATGAAATCGGCTTTTAGCTATCAGAAACCAGCCTAAATATGTTTACAAACTGATGCGGGCTAATTGGCGATTACTGAGCCCCTATGCATTTATATTGTTATAATTAGTTGCGGCTTATTAGCTTCATTAGTCACAGCTGACGAGAAGTTCCAGTGTCGATGGAGTGCAGATTGATGACTATAGATTACATACATGAACAAACATTTATGTGACATACATACATGTACAAACATTTATGTGATGTACATTTGCTGACTATCAATAATAATTAACATAAGGCCAGAATGATTTGTTTATTATTTAACTATAATAATTCCATTTTTACTTGACTTGTATGTAAAAAAAAAAGCCAACTTTTGTGGAACAAAAACAAAAGTAATTTTATTTTATAAGAAACAAAATAAGCTTAAATAAATGTAATATTTCAAAGTAAATATTACTTTTCAAAAGTTAAAAATATACATTCTATATTCGATATCATAATATAAGATAGGTTTGAGATACATATTCTGTCTTAGGTGCTTGAAAATTTATTCCCGCAACTGAATCCAAAATTCATTAAAAACCATTAATTAAATGGTAAATCTGTCGCCTTAACTAACAAATAAAAAATAGTACGGCATGCAACAAAAACAGAGAAAACAATCGCCTCGAATATCTCAAATTTTAGTTAGGCATTTATAATTGAGAGCCTACGTATCTGGCTATCTCAATTGAGATAAGTTTATGTATATATGTAGATACCCTAAGATACATAAACCATACCAGACTCTATATACTAACTCTGATATTCGTTTCGGTGTCGCGAGTTTATCTGAGTTACGGAAAAGATGAGCACAAACAATATTCAGTGCAAGAGGCAAGCTAAGTTTTTTCTACAATATCCGTATATATATATATATATATATGCTTGTGTGTCTGTACATATAAATAATTGCTTTGCTTTAATTAGCAAAGCCGATGGGTAGCAGGTTAATTGTTATCCAAAGTCAAAGGTTAACGGATCAATTAAAACAAAATAATATTTACAAAGACAAACAGAAAATTAAACGGCATTATTAGATTTATAATGTTCATTTTTATGTCTGTGATTTTCTCTTCAACAGAGTTCTTTTGAGGGCAGCGAAATTCGTTTAAAATGTTGTCTTGGGGGCAAATGACATCATTTGGAGTCAGGCGGCAACTCAAACATGGGTCTATCTCTGACTCTCTGTATTGGTATCTGTATCTGAATTGGTATCCGCCATTGTCAAGATATATAAAATAACAAGCAAACAAACCAAAAAAATGATAATATCTTTTATATACACATGAAGTCGGTGAGCGATATTCTACTTTGCGGAAACATGTCAATGTCAATGCCAATGGGTCAAAGATCGGAATCTCAGCTTAATCATGTGGATCAACAATGAGTCATTGTCGGCATTTGCCTACAATGAGTCCGTTAATATTTTTATCTCCCAAGGGTCAGGTTTAATGCAAATTATCGCTTATCTATATAGCTTGCAACATGACTTGCATGACTTGCATGACTTGCATGACTTGGCACTAAAGTCAGTCAAAGAAAATATTTTGAATTGGTTCATAGTTGGCAAAGTTGGTGTTGATAGGATATATACTCCCGTTCTTATTCATCTTCGTCTTATTCTTTACTCATTTCTGTCGAAACAGCAATAATATTTGCCCAGATTGCAACATATCATATTTATTGCAGATGCATCAAAAGCAGCGTTTTCCAGTGAAAAATCTCGAAAGAAATTACCGCTATCCAGCAATAACAACAGTAAAACTTCTCTAGCTCGAACTTGAATATTGCAAATATTTACTACACTATAAAAAGCTCCCATTACAAAAGAAAAACAGTCGGAATTTACATTTAATTAAATTGAAACGTGAGCAGGTGTTTTTTGATTTAATTTGCTAAAACTATTTGTGTGACAGATGTTGGTTTAATTTAGAAAAGTTTTTCTGTAAATGCACATAAACTTGAAAGTGCATTCAGCGCCATCTGCTGGCAGCGATCGTGATAATCATGATAATGATAATGCATATACGTAATTATTAAGAAGTAAAAGCTTACCTCTTTTGATTGGTTTGTTCTGGCTGAGCTTAGCTGAGCTGAGCTTTTAGCGCCGACGCAGACGCTGTGATTGTCGACGCCGGCTTCACAGCTTGGCTTTGGCTTTTGCTGGTTGTTATTGTTATTGCGATTGTTATTACTATTATTATAATTGTATTTGCATCTGTTGCATGCGCTTGCTGGGACTTCTCGTTGTAATTATTGCTTCTGGTTCGCTCTTATTGCTCAGCAGGTGCCCGGTGATCCTTGTGCACATATTGTTGTTTGAATATAAGATAATTTGGCAAAACTGTATTTGTTTGTCTGTTGTAATGTTTTCTAGCGGTACAGCTGTTGTCGCTAAATATAACAAATTCTAGACACACAAGCGTAAAAAAATTCACAAATAAAAGCTTAGCACAATAAAAATAAGATAAATTCAATACACACAATGACAAACAACAAACACTTTATATTATTTTTTATTTTCTTTGGTCTTGCTTTTAGTTACATTTAACCGTTATGAATGGAACAATATTGCACTTAGACTAAAAAAATACAACCGCGCAAGTCCAAACCTCGGTTACAACTGAAGCGACGAAATGACGCCGTCAGAGACGCCGACGAGAAAATCCAAGTGGAGAGCGCGCCAAAATCGAGGTGAATAGGGTTGCCATCCATCAAAATATGAAAAATGTTTCCGAATGTTTGGTGCTGTTTTGATTTGGACGCTGGTACTGTCTAATATGTTCGCATTGGCATTCGCAGCGCCAGTCAGTGTAACTCTAAGATTACGTGTGCACTCAGAATAATTAAGTATTTAATCAATTTAAATGTCAGACCAATGCCTACCTATTACGGCCGTTGCAATGCTCTAAGCAACCATTTTTGTTTGGCTTTTCTTAGTTGCACCCATGGGAACTCTGTCAGGTGGCTTGCAGCCCTGTGCAAACGGAAGACATAGAAGAAGTTTATACTATTTCAAATACAAGTTCAAACTGCTTAAGCTTGCAAATCGTGTGCAATATTATTAAAAGTCTATTAGGCCGCGTAACGTCCAAAAAAAAAAATAATAATAATAATAAGAAAGTAAAAGGTGTCAGCACCTGCCGGAAGCGCATGCAGCAATTTAACTTGATATTAGTCTGAATTGCCAGCACATTGCATGGCAAATTGATATTAATTTATGATCGGTATGCACTTTTTGCTAGCAAACTGTGGGCGAGAGTTACTCGATTCCACATGCCAGGCAATTTAAATTCGCGCACTTTGAACCTATTCAAGCATTCAGAGATGATAACCGGACAACTAACCGGTTAACCTTGAAACGGTCGTCGTCTACTTGCACTATCTAAACGACTTATATTTGGGAGCGTTTTTAAGCTAATTGCAAAACTAGAGAGTAAGTATTAAGCACGCCCTGATTAATTGATGACAAAATCGGCGTTAAGAGCCAAGCAAAGCAAACAAACAGCGCGCTCACAGGATGTGGCAGACATTTCGCAATTGACATCGGTTTTCAGGGTCATAAGTATATGGCACGCCCTTCAATTAAAACTAAAACAAATATCAGATTAAGCCACAGCGCCATATCAGGGGTGCAGCTTTTTTAAAAATTGAGCCCGCAAATGTTCATTACTGAGATGATTTAATGACTGTTGATGTGCTTAGATCAGGCTGTCAAACCAAAGCGAATTTAGGTTCAAATTTCGATACTAGTGCGAAAAGTATAGAAATTTCCTTATTTTTTCCTAATTTTTTACGGTATTCGCAAAACGTACCTTGAAAAAATGAGTGAAAAAATCATTGCATAAAATAACGGTGCAATTAATATCAGTTCCGCTATTTGAGTTTTAGCAAAATGTAAAATTTTGGTTTTTTTCCCATTGAATTGCTGAATTTCAATTTCGGTTAAAATGCGGATCCGATTCCGGTTTCGCCACGACACCTTGACTTAAGTACTGTTTTCAGATTAAAAACAAAATGTCAGTTACGAAATTACAATATATTTCACTTGTGTGACCTGATGTCTGCTGAGAGCCAATAAAAATTGATTAATTAAATTTTTTCGCCTCTGCTGCTTTTCTAAGTAAACTTTTTTCTTGATTAAATTAAAATAACGATTAAAATATTTTTCCTCTCATAATTTACTGTTTCTATTTCGAAACACTTGCATGTAACAAGTGTTTTTGGGGTGGTTTGCCGATAACCGCCGTTAGACAATTGGCAGCACTGCCCCTCTCTTCCGATAAGACGATAAGTTCTTGCAAGCAACACATGTTTGTGATTTAAATTGTAGCGATCACAAATCACATAAAATGGGCGGACATCACAAAAAGAATTTGCGTGCCGAAAAAGCGAAAGTGAAATTGAAAGGCGCCAATCTGCCCAAGGGCCTCAATGTGACCAAAACGGACTTTAAGGTGGGAAAAATTGAAATACGCGCACAGCTCCAGAACTATACGCAGCCAGCATCTTGCGGCAGCCAGCGGCAGCTGAATATCAAAGAGATTCTTAGCCGCCTCAGGCATCACAATCTCAAGTTTCGCAGCGATGCCCTGCGCAATGTGCGCGACGCCGTCAAAGCTGGCCAGGCCGACCATCTCATTGTTCATCTGAATGATCTGCTCCAGGGCATTGGAGGCGGTGCATTGGACGTGGAACGTGATGTGCGTGTTGAATCATTCAAAACGCTCGATGTGCTGCTCGAAGCACTGCCATCGACGGTGATTGTGCCATTCCTTCACATAATTGCCGCTTATTTGCGCTGTGCAATGACCCACGTGCAGCCGGCCATACAGGAGGATTCTCTTCAGCTGCTCGACGTTCTGCTGCTCCGTGTGCCCGCCCGTCTGCTGGCGGAGCGCAGTGCCAGCACTATAATAGCCAACTTTATCAATATGATATCCCGCACACGGCATGACACGCATCGCACAAATCGACTGCTCACAGTTCGCGTGGTGAGTGCTGGATCGGGTCAGTTGACAACGATTAAATGGCGCACCAAGGTTCTGTTGCGACTCCATCAAATCCTTGGCACACTGCTGCAGCAACAGCAGCCGAGAAATTATGCACGCCAGCCACCGGCGCGTATCGTTCACTTTGATGCAACGCGGCCACAATATTACAATGTGCTGCGTCCCCAGTTGGAGGACAAACGGGATCTGTATGCGATTGTGGGTGAGAGTGCACGCAGAGCCGAAAGTGAGCAGCTGCGCGGCTATGTGGAGCAGCTGATGCCACTGCTACATGACAATTGGATCGAGGTGCGACCACAACAGCAGCAGCAGCAGGAGCAGATCCTCAACGCGGATGCGGCGTCCAGTCTGCACGTCGTGCTGGACATTGTATTGCAACTGTGCCAGCTGGTGCAACAGTACGAGGCAACGCAACAGGATGCCACACACGAGCTGAGCATGTGGATGCGTTCCAATTATGCCAGCAACTTCGTGCACGTCTTTTTCAATGAATGCAACTATCCCTATCAGCAGATGCCCTCCATCAGCGAGCGGTCAACAACCCAGACGAAGAAGAAGAGGACTAAGGGCAAAAGGCAGCTGGCAACGGGCGGGGAACTGTGCATTGCCCAAAATTTGACGCTGGTGCAGCTCGTCTGCTATTTCATGCCGCAGCCGGTTGGCGAGCAGGCAAGTGATGATTATGGTTGCCTGTTGCAGTATATGAATCAATGCCTGCACAGCCTGCCCAAATTGTCGGCCGATGAGCAACTGCGTCTGGTGGTCGCATTGCGGGCCCTACTCCTCGATAATGGATTGGCGCTGCTGCAGCTTCGCCCCCATCAAATGGGCACGGTGATGCAGCACTGCATCGATAAGTATGTGGCCCAGGAGTATACGACACGAGAGGGTGTTGCGACCCGTATGCTGAATCTATTATGCCAGCTGATGCAGCGCAGAGAACTCTATGATGGCTATGGCGGCATGCAACAGTTTGCCACATTCCTCGCCTATCTGCCCCAGCTGCTGCTCAAGCCAAGCATCGCCGATGTAACCCTGACGGCGATGTCAACACTTTGCCGCCAGCAGAATGACGTCTTTATGACGGCTCTGGCGGACACTGTCAACGAGGTGCTCGCCAATCTCGAGCAGCTTCAGGTGACTGGTGACTCGGGCACAGATGAGAGCCGATTCGAGCATCAGAAACGCATTCTAAATCTATTCTACTATGCTCGACGTGAATCTGGCGATCCCATCAAAATGCAAACAGCATTGCACCAACTGGAGCAGAATGCATCGGAACGAGTTTCCAGCTACTTTAGATCCATACTCAGCTACGAATGAACTTGTCTTTTTCCTTTCATCAAATGAAAGCATGCGTGGAAGCACTCCCAATTCCTATTATCTGGAGTGTAAGGAGACCAATATCCGAATAGGTTTTGGACCATATCTTGGATGTTTTTTATCCGATCTTGATGAATTTGATTTGTGCAGTTAACGATTAAACGACTTTCGGTCCCGACTAGGAATACATATATATATATATACGTATACCTTATGATGTCCATTGTAGTCTTTTTATACATTTTCAATAGCATAATAATGTACAATAATCAGGAAAGAAAAAAATATCAAGTATAGTTCAATTATGCTAAAGTTTATCTAGTAAATTTAAATTGTAATTGCATATGTTCCTTCCCGATTCCTCATTGATCAAATTGCAATTTAATACAAGCACAAAACCAACAATTACAGCTGGAAAACTTACTATATAGTTAAAGTATTTATTTAAATATAAAGCGAAATCAGAGTTAACAAAAATTTCTCTTATAATAATACCTCGATTTAGTCACAAAATCACGAAATCGTACACTCGGAAAAGCCCTGATTCTTGGAAAAATCCTTTCTGAAATGCAGAAAATATGAATAAAGTTTGCTTTCTCGAGTGCTGAGTTGGAGTTTAGTGAAGGGTTTCAGGCTCAAATTGCTTAAATCTCTGATTGTATTCGAAGAGTGACTTGGACACATCTGAAGAAAAAACCCCGGAATTTGGAATTGGAACTAAACAAAATGTATTATATTTAAGGAGCAACAACTAGCAACTGATGTATTCATTTCCGGGGCGTCTGTTGTTTCGATGGCTTGGCCTTAAAACGATCCAAGACGGAGCGAACAGGTTTCTCTTTTTTGGCCTTGGGCTGCTGACCAGCGTCGCCATCGTCCTTGACCTGGTGGTCTGCAATAACGCCCTTCTTCGCTTTGCGCACCTCCGCAATGAAGTCCTACAGTATCGGGATAAAATATTATTATTAAAGATGATTTAGCTTGGGATCGTAATTGTGTGCGATGACGTACCTTGCGCTGCATGTCCTTGACAATTTGCTTGTTGCGTGCCGCCTTGGCGGTGCCGCCACGCCCCTTCATTTTGTGACGCGGATTAATGTTGACGCGCGGCGGCTTCAAATGGAACAGCTGCCGCTTGGCATCGATCTTCTCCTGGAGCGTGGGCGCATCCACACCAGTTATCTCATGCGGATCCAGGGTGATCAGTTCGGGCGGTATCTTTTCGAGCAGGGCGTGCACCTCGTGCTCACGTCTCTGCTTCGACGTCTCATACGGATTATCCTCGAGGGCATCATAGTTGGGCTCACCGGCACCGGGTACCAGCAGCGAATGGAAACCGTTCGCCGTTGAGACGCCCAACACATCCTCATAGGGACAGAAGCGCAACCCATGGACAAAGGCATCGCAACGCTGACGCAGATAGGGCAACTTATCCCTTAGCCCAGTGCCGCCGCCCTCCAACACATCCGTATACGTCTCCAGATAGGTGCCCTGCGATAAGGCCAACATGCCCCGTTGCGATACGTCCAGCTCGTTGGCGGGCAAACGTAGTTGGAATGTTGCCAACGGTGTCTCGTTCAGATTTCGGATATCCCACACCTTGACCTTACGATCCAGGCCAGCGGTGATCAGATGCACACCCTTTGGATCCACGGTGAGCGCCGTCATTGCCGTCGAATGGCAGAGCATCGTAACCAGGGGCTCACGCACTTTGGGTGACCACATGGAGACGACACCCTTGCCGCCACCGATGCACAGTACACCATTGCTGGGATTGTGGCGCATATGCCGTATATCGCCCAATCCCGTATTGAAATTGCCAACGAGCTCACCAATTGACACATCCAGCCACGATGCGTAGCCAGCTCTATTGGCAGCAGCGAGCAAAAAATGGTAGGGCAAAAAGTCCAAGCGATTGACGCGCGCCAGCCGCTTGACGCAGTGCAGCTCGGTGCCCTTTTTATCGTAGAAATATACCCATTCCTTCTGTGCCACCGCATACATAGTGGGCACATGCAGCCACTGAACATCGGCAACGGTCTCCATCACATTGAATTCACAGTGCAGCTTTTTGGTCACCCAATCGAAGGCGGCGACATGACCACGTTGACCGCCCAACAATAAATGTCGTCCGTTCTTTGTATATCGCATCGTGTATGGGCCAAAATCCAGTTTGAGTGCAAAATGCTTGGCGGCCGATTGCAAATCAACATTTGCGGCAATCTCCTCCTGACGATAGCTGGCTGTTGTCTCCTCCTCATCGGCCTCCAGCTGGCCGGCCGTCTCTTGGAGCAGTAGCTCTGTGCGTGCCGCCTGCTCGGTGGCATACTGCAAATAAATCTCTTTGCGCTGTTGCTTCTCCTTGAAGTGGCGCGTTTTGACGCCGCGCGAATCGACGCCATCACCACGTGAATATTTGTCCATCAGTTCCTTGGATATCTTTGGCATTTTCGGCTGCTCATCTTTGCTCGGTGTTGCCTTCTTTTTGTCGAATTTTTGCTTTTTGTAGTGCGACTGCATCTTGAGAAAGTCGCCTTTGAAATTTTGCTGATTCCGGCGTTTGAGTTTAACAGGTTGCGCATTGTCATCTTCGGATTTGCCGGCTTCGACATCAAAGTAACGTGCTGGCGGCTTCTTGCGCCCCTTTGGCGCTATCTCTGTCATCTCGAATTATGTGTTAATAAAGAACAACCAAAAAAAACAAACTATTTCAAAGCGCCGCACACAACACAACACAACGTGCTCGTGCTGTCGATAGCAACTGTTCGATGCTATCGTTATCGGAACGACAATATTTAGTATGTGAACTGCCAACCTGTTCAAAGTGCATGCAGCAAATCGATAACTAAGTAAACTCGATAGATTTTAGATTTAAATTTAAGTACAATTTTATTGTTAAGTACATTAAAAAAAAAATATATATGTATATATATATATAAGATACAATAAATGTATGTCTGCAATTAATACTAAAAAAGTATGCAATGAAAGCGCATCAAAATGCGTTTTGAACGATAAGACGCTTTCAAGACGCTTTCAACTAAATGTTACAAATTATTTTGGTATTTTCGTTGAGCATTCGTTAAACGAATAATATGAATGTTTTGAGATAGAAGCCACATCAGTCTATAAAGAATTGTTGTACGAAAAAAGCATGTCCAAAAACATGAAAACTAAATCGACAGATTAGAATTAGACTAAAATGTTAATAGACACGTCCATAAGGCAATGTGGTCGGATAGTAGGGCAACGGCATCAAAAACTTGCCACCGAAACGTGGAGCAGATTGGGCCGATTCGCTGCTAGATGAAAACATCGATGTACATATTTCGGCACGATGCAACCGACTGCTGCTATTCGATGTGCTGGTGGCGGTGCCAGCCAATCCCAATCCCAATCTCAAACCAGTGCAGCGCCCCTGCTGGCGTCGACGTGTCCGAATCAGCGAAAAGATGGCCACAATCACAGCAATCAGAAAGATCGAGCCCAATATGCAGAAAGATATAGCCAGCTTCGAGATGGACAGACACAGTGTGCCCTCGCCGGCCAATGGCCGTACATTCGGACCGTAATCATCGACTGAAATAAAACAAACATTTAACGAATTAATATACATATGCACTAATTGGCATTTATTTATAGAGGTGCATCCACATACATATACATATATATAAAGCAAGTAGCGATCTTAACAAAATGTTCTCAGCCAATTAAAAGAAATTTGAGTCTTGCCTTACATATTTATCAATTGTGATTTTTCCTATAGAATTTTAATAATGTAAAAGCTCATAATGAGCGTCAAAGCTTCACAGAACTTTTAAAGCTTTTGCATATTCTTTGGTGGGTTTGTTGGTAACCGCCAAAATAAATATTCAAATGATGTAAAAGCTTTGCCTAATATGCGTAATATGTCTTGAGACAAAGAGAATTTGATTATTTTATATGAAAACAAAACTAAGGCGATGCAACCAATCGTAATTCAGTGTAGGAATCGGAATTAGATCATAAAATCAAAATTTGCTTAAAACCCAAAAAGCGAAACACTGATGTCGGAGTACTCTGCAGACAGTTACACTCGACTGGATCGATCTCACATAACCTTTCAAGTTTTGGTATTATACCAATACGTACCAGTAAGGTACCGCTAACATACCGTTAAAATTCGAGTATACCATAAAAAAAAATATTGGGAAACTGCACAAATTTTTAGATTTTAAGTACCAGAATCGGAATCGAAACCCAAATTCGTTTCAATAGAACTTTGGTTACCATCGATTTGAAGCATACCTATGTATATATAATATATATATGGACATACATACCACTACTCATGTTATAGCGGCGATCGTAGCGCAGACGATCCACTTCGATTTGTGGCGCTGTCACGGCTAGTGAGTTGAACACCTCGATGCGCGCCAGGTGCTGATCGGCGTTCAGCTGCAGTTGCTGCTCGGCGAGGCGACAATTTAGCTGTAAGTTAAAGATTTCGTTAGTTAGTTGACACGGACAGACATATGCACATACACATATATACATACACTCAGGAAAAACAAATCGCACTAATATTAGAATCGCTCAGAATATTAAACAGTTTTTCTTTTGTTTTTAGAAATGATTTTCTAAACATAAGAAAACATTTTTCGAAAAAAATTCGACAATCCTAAACAAATGGTGAGTTTATATATTATTTGTAAGAAATTTTTGGTATTATTAGGAAATGCGAAACGATGAAAATGTTTAATAATAAAATTTGACATATTTTTTATAAATTAAAAATTAAATTAATTAATATAAGAAAAGAAATATATTCTGCGAGTTAGTTGAGTTGAGTTAGCTGTGGCGCCAAAAGTATGCGATTGTTTTTCGGAGTGTATGTAAGTACACACATGTGTAGGAGATACACTTAAATATTTATTTGAGCCCATTGCAGCACTTGGGCAATTGTAGCAAGTGCTTTTGGGCTGCAGTTCAGTGCATTTTAGTGCAATAACCACATTAATTAGCTGCGCCTTCCACACACTCGCACCACACACACACACACACACACACACACATATATATATATATATATATATATATATACGCTTCGCTGCACTCATGAGGAAAATGCAAACAACACTTTCGTTTTCATTGCAATAAATTAATATACAGTACTGCTCAAATGTGGCCTGCTACTTGGCCAATTTTGCATATACATATATATATATATATGCATGTACATTGACTGGTACTCACATTGGGGCACTTCCCTTTGCAGAGCTGAACGCCACAGCTGACGTGCAGGCGCTCGCGATCGGGAAACTTGAAGGCGGGAAATGTGGCCATAAACGTGCGCTCGACCAGATCTTCCTCATGCTGTTTCGACCAGCCCTCCTCGGCCGGCTTAAATCTGGTATGCAGCGCCGGCATCACCTGGGAAAGCAATCAATTATTAATAATAAAAATATTGGCTTTATTTTCAAATAATAATACAAAGGTATTTCCATAACGTTATAGTGCTCAACCGGCTTGATGGTCGCCAGCGTTGAGTCTTTGCGTTACTCCGCTTGCAACAACTGAAAAATCAGTCCCGCTGCAGGCATGGTTGTTTGGTGTTGTTGGGTAGTTTAATCTTCTTATTCTTTTACCATCTCTCTCTCTCTCTCTGTCTTATCACTCTTTCCTTGAGATCTACGGTATCACAACGGGCCAAAACTGGCCTAAGTGTGGCGACCTTGGTCGGCATCCATTAAAACCTAATCTAATATATGCTCACATCAACGAGAGACAGAGACAAGATTACGAGAGAGAGAGAGAGAGAGAGAGAGAGAGAGAGACTATAAGAGTTAGAGACTTTAAATTTGGAATATAAGTTTTCGTATATCTCAGATCAAGTTTATTTCATGGTGTTAATAACTGATTTCAGTTCGCGAATATCAATATATATCGATAACCGATTCATATTCATAATATTCCAAAAAACGTATAAAATATACTATATAAAATATAATTGTATAGAATCTGCAACCCGTAAATCCGAATCCATTCAAATAGTGAATGAAATTGTAGCTCAACCATTCCAATCTCCCAAATGAATCTACACAGGTGCTATATATGTATATAGAATATGTACCCACTTGGATCACCCTCACTAGTCGAGTAGATATATAGTCTTGTCTTTGTTTGTTTCTTAAGTCTTTCGATTTGATGCATATTTTACAAAGTGATGTTAGGCATCAGCAAGATATCCGAATCAAACTATATACTATATACGAGTGTAAATGTGATCCTAAAATGGTGTCCAACAAAATGATTAACTTGATCTGCCAGGGTTTGCTAATCTCTGGCGTTCTTTCTTTATATCTTAGATCATTTGCCGAAATTGAAAGTAGCATCAAAGGGGAAATTAGAAACGAGCGACGAGTTTGGGGTAATTGTCCGCGAAGTGAAACAGTTTTTTTTTATTTTTTATTCTTTTTGACCCTTTGACCCCTTCCCCTGTGTGTTTCTTTTTTTTTGGTACGCGTTAGAAATATCAGCTCTGTTTATGACTGGTTATACAATTTTTGGTTAATTGCTGCTGAGTGACGACACCACACAGCACACCATTAACAGTGGCAGTGGCAGTGGCAGTGACAATGACAGTGGCACCCCACACACTCTTCGCACACACGTGCATTATTTGGCCACTTCCGTTACAAGCGGAGCAGAGCAACGGTAACAAAAGTCATCAGCCAAGTTCACGGACAACAACAACAACAACAACAACTCTCAGTTAAGACATATGCATGTGTGTTATGTGTGTGCATGTGTGTGTGTGTATTATTAAATGTATGAAATTTCAGAGGCATGTGATTTACGTCTTGCTATTGTTGTTGAATGCCACTTGTGCTCTTGCCTGCATACATGCATAAATAAAATATGCATGTGTATATGTATGCATGTAAATATGTATGTATGCATGTAAATATGTATGTATGCATGTACATATCACACACAGCTGACGTTGATTAGATGTCGCTACCTGGTTTCAATTTACATGGCCCTTCAGCACGTGTTTTGCTGCGTGCCTTGTGAGAAACTTGAAACAATTACAACAAATAAATGTAAACAATCAAATTTGCTGCGGAAGTTCAAATGAGTTCAAATATACTACGGATACTTTACGCATTGTTTATTTATTAATTTATTTCAACTATTTGGCTTGTTTGTACCTTGTTGTATTTTACAGGAATATCTTTCCCTCTGTCTCTCTCTCTCTCTGTCTCTCTTTTTATTTGCCTGTTCTCATCTTTAATGTGAATCTATGCCTGTCTTCTAGCACAGCTGCATTAACAAACACAACGGACAAACAGATATGTATGTGTTTATGTGGGTCATATTCTGATTAGAAATTGTTACGCAGCAGCAGCAGCAGCAGCAGAATTTTTCACTTTTCAACACAGAACGCTCGCTGACCTAGAAGCTTTTTTGAGTCAAATAAATAATCCAAGTTAGCGATGGGCGCGTGCATAAATTATTTGCAAGCAACAATAAAACTAAACGCAAAAGAAACTGAAATGTGCTGAAACGGATGGCAATGCCATCACCACAAAGAGGACGCTGGGTGGTAGAGGGGGGAGCTGATGGGTTGACGAACAATAAAACAAACATAAAATGCAAATGTTTTGTTGTCTTTGCGCCGGTGTCCGTTAAAATAAATATAAAAATTAAGCCGTGAGATTTTTCTTGCTAGCGCACCCCACAATGGCCAAGAGCAAACAACAACAACAACAACACCAACAACAGAAGCAACAGCAGCAACAGAAGATTTGTCTGACCCATTTTCTTGCATGACATGTGCACAAAGCTGCGACGGAGATGGCAACTACTAAATGCAAATGATTTTTTTTCTTTTTAGCTTGGCATTGCTATTGCCAGTGTTGTTAGTAGTGTTGTTGATGTTGTGGTTGCTGCTGGAACCATGTCAAAATGTTAAACGCTAAATATTTCTATGTATTTCACTGTTGGCTAATTGTTGTGACCTCCTAATTTACTCAAGAAGAACTGAAGAACTGTTGGTGGGCAGTCGCAGAAGCAGTTGCTTTTAATGGCTGCTAAGCTGCTTGGCTGGGCAGCGCCAGCAAACGCCAGCAACGAAACGCAAGCGCAAACGTAAACTGTTCTAACGATGTGCTCGTAATTACGTCTAACAGTTTTGAGTTTTGACTCACTGCCGCTGCTACAGTCGACGTCAATTCTGAGTGTTGTAATAACCGTTATAATTAATGATGCGTTAGCGCTTTAAGCATTGCACAACACCAATTACAATAAGAACAGATGCAGGACTGGCGTTGCCAACATGCTTTGAAATTTCGCACAGGTATGCGAGACGGAAGCTGTGCTCAGTTCGGCAAGCTTTTACTTTCGCAGCAGCTTTAATGAAAATGAAAGTCGAATGGAAAAAAAAAACCAAGATTCATCGATGAACAGTTTAAAATTATGATTAATTATTGATATGCTGGGTAAATGGTGGATGCCATAACGGTAAACGATCGCTCGCAAGTTATGCAAAATTGATGGAACTTGACTAATTGACTCACCTGCTCATCAATGGGACAGCCGCGAGCGTCGAGCAGCTGCTGCGTCGACTCGCCCAAGCCATCGAGTGCCGCACAGTCGACGACGCGCACACCAATCGTTCCAGGCACAATGGCCCGTACCGTTAATGTAGTCGCCACGCCCACCTCCACAGATCCAGAACCATTGGGGCCACCCAACTCCAGCCAAATGCGAACTCGCGGCGTATCCATCCTTTGCCCCGATCCGCTTGCCGTTCCAGATGCAGACGAAGATGCTGAGGCAACGACAGCCAAGGCTCGCATTCGTGCATTCCTGCAGCAGATTTAGGAGTAGCTTTAGCATTTCTTTCATTTCTCACAGTTTTCATCTCTTTTCTTTTTGCGGTACTTTTGCAGAGTGAAAATATTTTACAATGTAAGTAAATATTTGGCATTTGCAACAGTTTCTTGTTAATCTAATGGAGTTTTCTGTTCCTAAATTTATGTTTAACATCTTCAACAAAAAAATAAATATAAATAATCCCAATTAGGAGTTTTCTGTTTCTAGAGTGTGTGTATATAATCTTCAATTTAAATAAACTTTGAACCGTTTCTGGTTGGTCTAATTGAGTTTTCTGTTGATCGAGTCTATTCAATTATTAATTCAAATAAATAAATAAATATATATGTGTTCTGGTCTGAGCCACTTTTAGTTGTATGGAGAGAATTATAGTAACTAGCTAACGCTAATAACGTACCGATCTCGTCCATTTAGGGGCAGTGGCATTCCCATCGCCTTGGCGGGCAGTTGACAGCGCACCGTGCGCAAGATATCGGTGCTCTGGCGCAGTTTCTGTTCCATTTGCAGCATGATGCGAACTGTGTATTCCATGCCGCCATCTGGCAGCGGCTCGGCGCGGACACCGCAGCCGGAGGTGGGCACACGCAGCGCGATCTGTGCGTCATCATCAGCGTGTCCACGTGCCCGACACTCTAGCGGAAAGTCTTTGGCATAGAGTAATCCCCGGAATGTGCGACTCAACGTTAACTGCATGTCGAGCAGGTCACGCGTGCAATTCACCTGTAGTCTCTCGATATGCATCGTACTCTCGCCGCCAGCAGCAGCAGCAGCTGGTGATGATGATGACGATGGCGATGATGATGATGGTGTACCCAGTGCCGATGCAGATGCGACTGTTACTAAGAATACGCCCAGGCCGAATGCCGTTCTGGTTGCCCAACCAGCATGACACACAAATTGCGGCAGCAACAGTTGTCGATGCATCTGCAAGAACATGTTTCCGATTTTCAAATTTCCCGTTTCCCTAGCAACACTGGCAAACTGGCAACCGCAAAATGATGCCACTTGGTCGCGTTGCCGTTTGCCAACACCTGCTGCTATCGTTGTTGCACTTGCTGTAGCTGTTGTTGTTGTTGTTGTTGGTGGTGTTGTTTGGGGTTTGGTTTGCTTCAAGTTGGCTTCGGCTTGCTCTTAATTGGTCTGGTCTTGAGAATCTTGTCTCGTCTTCTTTTGCCTCCTCCACCTCCTCCTCCTCTTCTCCTACTTCCTCTTTCTCTTATTCCTCTTCGTTGTCTATGACACTGTCTAAGCCTAAGCAAACTGAAATGAAAATTGTATAGATTTATGCATCAGTACGGAGTGAAACTAGGATTTATTTTTTTTATTATCCTTCTTTTGCCTGCTCCTGTATAATGAATCGACCTTCCTTTTGAAATTCAACATTGTGTGCAAGTTCTTAAACCAAAACATGGATCAAAGGGAATAAGTTCAACAAGAGATAACGCTCTTGAATAAAATCGTTAAAAGTGCAAAACGGAAAATATCACTTTTGACCACAAATCTCAGCTAAATCCGTTTTGATACAACCTAATCCTTTTCGAATTTACTTTATATAAGTTTCTTAATAAATCTTGAAAAACACTTTATTTGTGACTCTGAAAAAAAAGGAATTAAAGAAACCAATTTGTTCACTCCATCCTCCATACAAACATGTGGCATAAAGATGCTCAGCAAATTAAGGCCAATTTTCCGCTGGTCACTGAACACCGATCACTGATCACTTCTCATCGATCACCGATCACTGGTCACTGGTCACTGGTCACTGGTCACTTGTCACTTGTCACTGATCACCGATCACCGTGTGGCAGATGAAAAAAGTCCACTGGCCACTGGGCCACCACGCAATATCGAAATGACCAAATAAATAAATAAATGAAAAGAAAAGGGGGTCAAGTTTGCATTTGTCCGATTTGTCAAATCAAATAAGCCTCAGATATTGCAGCAAAAGTAAATACGTTAAGGGCAAATAAAACCAAAACTAAAACTTAAATCAACACCAACATAATGCGTTTGCTTCTTTGCGCAATCCAATTTGATTTTAGTTGTTGTCGCTTTTCTGTTTGTTTATTTTTGTTTATTACTGCTGTTGTTGTTGTTGTGCCGCCGCCGCCCAGTTGAAGATGGGCCACATTAAGTTGGTGTTTGATGCTTATGTTGCTATTATTATTGTAATCAGCACAATTAGGCATCAAACTTTGAAAGTAAAAACCTTTCAGTAAAAGGCTTGCACAATGTCAAAGCCAATCAGTTGTCAAACACATTCGTTTTACCTTGACCAAAAAATAATAATAAATAAAATCAATAAAGAAGAAGAAAAAGAAACACTCTGAATATCCTTTTGTTTACTTGGCTACTTATTACACTTTGCTTTTGCTTTAAATGTTAAACATTTGTTTGTTTTTGTTAGCACTTTTTACACTTTTATATACATACTTTTTGGTTATTGGCACTATATATAGGGAAAAATGCTTACACAATCTCGCATCAATTACAAAATTTTCTATTAGCGTTGCAAAAAAACACACAAAATAAAAACCGCAAATTTGAAATATTTAACTAACGGTTGTTAAGCATGCGCGCGCTTCACACGATGCAATGCAAAGCGAACAGCTAAACGTAAATAAAACACAGCAAGGCAACACAGCGAAAAAAAAGAAGATAATAACGTATCCACTGGCGGCAGCAAAACTCAAGCATAAGCGCACGCTAGCAAGTGTGCGAATCAAATAAGCCGCCGCAAGCGACAGCGAAATGCAGTGTGTGGAATTGTGGAGGCCAAGAAGTTGGCTAACTGCTAGCCCAAGACGAACTTGATAAAGCCAACAGAAAGAAGAAGACCGAGCGAACGAGCGAGCGAACGAACGATCGAACGAACGAACGGTTGTGGATCTATGCACGTACCGTTGTTTGAGCGCCAAATCAAATTTCTAGACTGTGCTGCCAACTTGCTGTTTTTAATTTCAAAACGGACATGACATGTTGTTTATTTATTTATTGTTTTTTGTCAAAGTAATTAAATACACCCATACCTCGCTTTACGGCCAAGACTCGTTCCACGAAATTTGGCCTGGCTTAAAAAACTTGTCGTACATTATTTGTCTTGCCTTCTTGTCTATTTCGTTTTTCGGTGATTTATAACAGCTAAGCCTGAGAAACTTTAGCGCTATGTTACAATCGTTTTCAAGGAGGACGTTTATTCCTTGTTCGAAAAAGCAAAAAGCTTTCAACAAATTTTGATGATGTTAGCTGTTTGGATACAACATTCTCTGTCTCTTCATCAAATGCCAGTACGGCTTACAACTAACGAAACATTTTAGGCCGTAAATCGAAAACGTACCTTATATATATAATTTGTATTTCAATATTTTTTTACCGAACATAGCATAACGTACGAACGCAGAAAAGTGACCATGGACTGCCAATTCTCCCAAAAGATGCCAAAACCAAAAGCTGCATCCCAATACACTGGGGTTTCCCCACCTGCTAGGTAGAGTTATGTAAAAAAGTACCCTATTTTTTGTTTACAGCTTATTTCGAGCAGTCTTAAAAAAGTAATATATTTTCCGTATAAAAACTTAAATAAGGATGTTAATACTTAGCATTATATCCTTTAGCCTTAACTACTTCCCTTAACCTATTATTCATCGAAGATACCAGCTTCCTGGTAGCTTCTGGGCTGATTCTGCTCCACTCATCCCGCAGAGCATTTTTAAGGTCTTCTTTGCTGGATATTCTGTGTTTCCGGATGTTATTTTCCAGCAGAGCCCACAAATTCTCAATGACATTTAAATCTTGAGACTGGGCAGGTGGACATATCATTTGGGGGCAGTTCCTGATCAGCCAGGACTGTACTATCTTGGCCTTATGCTTGGGATCGTTGTCCTGGTTGGACCGGAAAGTACGTCGGATTCCTACCTTCTCGGCACTTTGGAGTAAATTTTCCTTTAGTATGTTGAAGTACACATCTTTGTCCATTGTTGTTACAAAAATCACAAATTTCCCGAATCCGGCTGACGAGATACATACCCATGAAACGTCACTTCCTCCACCATGCTTAACTGTTTCCTTTACGTGTTTGGGATTCAGGTCAGTATTGGCCTGTCGCCACACATAATTCCGCCCGTCTGAGTCAAAAATTGTGAATTTGGACTCATCTCCAATTATGACTATGTTCCAGAACTCCAAATCCTTGTCCAAGTGGTTTTTGACGAACGTCATCCAAGTCCCTTTATTTTTCGCGCTTATAAGGGCTTTTTTCGTGGTACTCGGGCATTTAAGTCAAGATTGCGCAGAAACCTGCACACAGTTTCCACACAGCACTTTTCCCCATTTCATCCTGCACCTGTTGAGCCACTTTTGGAACCGATAGCTTGGGATTTCCCCTTATTTTCCTGATGATCCTTCGCTCCTCCTCTTCGGTGAAAATCAAATTTGGTGCCATTCTGCCCTTTTCCTCAATCCGATTTGCGTCGACGAAGCGCCGAATGATGTTATACTCAGTTGACTTGCTCAGACTGACCATTTCAGCCATTTGGCGATGTGAATATCCATTTTTGTGGCGATCCAGGATGAGTTTTCGTAGTTCAATGGTAGTCTGATTGTCCATAGTCCTTGTTGGCTTATTGCACCCGAGATGCAGGATAAAACTAAACTGACTACGAAAGATTGGTCTATTTATACAGAAAATACTCAACTCTAGGTAAAAAATATCCGGGTTTTATGGCACCCAGGTGTCCACAATGTACCTGGCCAAATAAGTTGTCCCCTCAAAATAGGGTACTTTTTTACATAACTCTACCTAGCGGGTGGGGCAACCCCAGTGTATTGGCGTCATATATTAATTTTGGTGGTTAATATATGTACCTACCATCAGTCTTTGGAATTTTTGAAAAATAATGAATGGTTCGTTTATGGCAGGCAATTCCTTTTTTTCTTTGGCACTGCTCCAAATAAGCTTCGAGCCACCGTACATCTAAAATGGAAACGCAGCAAAATTACCATCGAGGAACAGCCAGACTGCAATGAGAAGGAAACGCATTATTCAAACGATCCCAGTCGTGCTCAGGCCGCCAAAGTTGAACTGGGTACCGGTCATCAAACCAAGAAGACTGCTGCCCATCAAAGTCATTGCCGATATAACGAAACATTTTAGGCCGTAAATCGAAAACGTACCTTATATATATAATTTATATTGCAATATTTTTTTACCGAACATAGCATAACGTACGAACGGCTCAAAAATTATATAAAACAGAGACTGATGGCAACAGTGAACCAGTAACAGCATTTCATCATATGAGAATCATGCAAAACAATCGACCGCCCTCCACTGTCTATCGGGAGATGTTTCACACTAGCATACCAGTTTTTAGAGTTGTACTTTGTCGCTCAATGCAAAAAAGCAGTTTAGTCGTACAATTATTAGTGAATCGCTCATTTAGTTCGTTCGCTTAAGAGCGATTTCGTTTGTTTAGCTTGCTTATTTCGCTTAAGTCCCATAATTGTTATTTTATGTTAATTTTGCTTGCTTATTTTAGATTATCGTATTTAATGTCGACTAAAGTCAGTCGAAACAAAGATTGCACACAGTATTGCGGACAATTGGGAGATATCTCTGTAGTTTTTTACATCAGACTTTGAAGTGTAGGAATAGGTAGTTTGAAAATACTCAACAAACAGATCGGCTGCAGCATGACAAGAATCGAACACAAAGAACTAAACGAGCGAACTAAACGAGCGAACTAAACGAACTACAATCGGGCACTACGTTCATTCGTTCAGTTGTAGTTCAATCGAACCAATTGAGAACGATTTGAGACAACTCAAACAGTTTTCATTTGCAATCGCCGATGCCACACGATAAATGCAAGCGCCCAGATAACTATTTGTATTGAAAACAACGACAATTGCAAACACAGTCCGATGGATAGAAGCGTCGACATGTCCGAGATTATTGAATTCGTATTGCCAATAAAAACCGAAAACAACAATGAATTCAATAATAATGGCGAAGACGACGAGGATTTTGACTGCAGCAAGCAGTATGTGATCCTGGATAGTGTCGATTTGGAACGCGAATACAAATACGAAGAGTTTCTTTTGGCCAAGAACGAAGGCGAAGCAAAAGAAGAGTTGCTCGACAATACGCAGTTGCATCAACAGCTCATTGTTTACCCTGAAATCCAGCAGGCAATGATACGTGTACCCAAAAACGAGTATATGCCACCGGAACAGCTGTCCGACGAACTGGACGATCTCGTTGAAGAGGATGAGCTGATCAGTGAGATGTACGAGGAAGATGGCGTAACAGAATACGGAGAGCAATATGAACACCAGGAGCAACAGTATGTGCAATATGATGATGAGACGGAAGTTGAACAATATGTCCTTCAATGTATGGAATCGTATCTAACAGAAACCGAAGCCGAAACAGAAACAGACACCAGATCAATCGACACTCGAATGGACGCGTTGGCCATACATCATAATAATAAGTCGTCGGCTAAAAGTGCCCAACAGAGTACAACACATCCGACGGCTGTGGATGGCAGCGATGCATTTGTGGAATGCATCGATGCAACTGCTACGGAACTGGTCAGCAGCGACGAGCTGGCCAAGCCCAGTGATAAGATGATGGATCAGTTTAAGGGACCACGTCGCTATCTGCTGTACGACGACCTGATCGCAACGATTGTTGACTTCGATGAGGATGGCACACCCATTGTCGAGTTCGGTATGATTGCCAACACACTGGATGAGAAGCTTCCGATCGAGTGTGGCATCTGTCCGGATGTTATGCACAAATCCAAACTGGCCAAACATCAGCGGACACATGTGGTGTCCGGCACCAATCGCTATGCGTGCATCTATTGCGCCGAAACGTATCGGGATTGTAAATATCTGGCGGGGCATGCCCGTCGTCACATGGGCATCCGTCCGTATGTTTGTGAGCCGTGCAAATTGTATTTCTCCACCAAGCAGGATCTGCGTGTGCATAATCAGCGACGGCACCTGACGAAGGAGCACATCTGCGAGATGTGCGGCAAGACGTTCGCCCAAAACACCCAGCTGAAGCGTCATCGCGAGGCGACGCACGAGAAAAAACGACGATTCCAGTGTGCACAATGCCAGAAGGCCTACTACAAGAACTTCTCGCTGCAGGAGCACATACGCAACGTCCATATGGGCAAGCGACGGATGTTGAAGTGTCCGTTCTGTGGCATGCAGTGCCGTGATGCCCACAAAATGGCCAAGCATCGCAAGGAGATGCATCTGAATCAAGATACGTATGTGTGCCATCTATGCCAGGAGGAGTTCACCGACATCAATTATTTCGATGCGCACAAACGTTCCATACAGTGCCGCAGCAATACACGCCGAATGATCAGCGATTCTCGGAGTAATCCACACAAAGGCGATGGCGTTTTCAGTGCAAATGATGGCGATGTTAATGGCGATGGCAATGAGATGGCAGGCATGCTCGACGAGGAGTTTGATGAGGATGACGGGCTCATAGTCGTGACTAATGATCCCGTTGATGGTTATGCTGATGCCGATGTCGATGCGGATGCGGAAGTGGATGAGGAACAGCAACAGATGCACAATAATCAAGCAGGCATATATAAAAACACTGACAACGATAGATTTCTGCACGAGCACGAGACTGCCGACGAGCAACATCATCAGCAACAGCAGCAACAGCAGTACGATCAAAATACCCACGAGGATGAAAGCTCGCTCGTGGAGCAGGTAAACGAAGATGACGAAGACGAACTGTTTCTGGAGCAGCTGGCACAGCAGTCTTATCAACAGCAGCATCAGCAGCAGCCCCTCGCTGACCATTATAATGACGATGAGCTGATTTATGAAATCACACTGGTAACTGAGGACAACTGAGCTTAGAAGTATTGAAATTTATTTCCCCCTCGCCCTCCCCAAAATTTTTTGTTCCCAATTAGCATACAAATTGTAAATGCATAGTAAATACATAAATACATATTATATATACTTATATATATATATATATATATATATATATAAGTATATATATGAAGTGTGTAAGCAATTTCTTAAGACTGTGTATTTATATATAAATTCATCAATAAAGCTTGTTTGGTCGGATATGGTTTATTTTTTCAAATAGGTTTTTAAAACAGATTTGCAATTTGGGGGGGACCAAAAAAATAAAAACTCAAAAATACAAATGCAACCCAGAAGCACAGAGCTGTATTCGCTGTTGCCATCAGAGTCAAATGCAACTCGGATGTGGCTGGATTTGTGTAGTGATGAAATCACCATTGTCATCAACAGTCCCCACACACACGCACAGAACGTGTAGTGTTGTGAAACAAGTGACATTTGCGTTCTATATATAACAACGAATAACAAATACAGATGTACACCAATACACATATACGCATATATATAGAGAAATGTAATACATAAAGATGACATCAACGAATTAGTATTCGGCGTGTTCGTGTGAGCGAGATAACAATAGCGTGTTTTGTTTGCTCTCTAGTTGTTATCGAAAGAAATGGTCATCCCAATCGGCAGCTGGTATCGAATTCAAAAACGATAACAAAACAAATGGTAAAATAATGCAACATTTGTTTTCCAACACCAAAAAGCAAATGATGAGGATAGCAAGCGGACAACTCCATGGTAATGGTGACATGGCAACGATGATATCAAACAAACCCACAAGCATCAAAGTGGGCAGAGGTAAACAAAAATCGTTAAAAATCAAAAATAATACATATCATTTGGCTGCCGAAAGTCTAACACAAATAATATATACAAATATATGTATATATTTGAATTCATCAAATACATCAGATAACATAAGATGGACAGCGATACTCAGGAGGACGATGAGTTCGAGGGGCAGAACAACGCCAACAGAGAGATTAACTCCGATACGGATTTAGCTGTTGAATCAGAAGGGGAAGACAATGCTGATGATGCTGATAATGGCGATGATGGCGCCGCTGAGCCCGATAGCTGGGAATCGTATCAGGCACGCATCGATACCCTAATTGCCAACGAGCAATGTGACAAATCGATTCGGCAGGTGGACAAACGACTTCAGGATGTAGCGCATCGGACGCTTCGCGTTTATCGGGATGCGCCCCAAGGATTTGCAGAACGTTCGATCAATCAACTGGGCAAAATCGATTATCAGCTGGAGATGTCCAGCACACGTCTCGCCGAGTTGGTAAGCTTCGGCAAACATCTGGTGACCAATATACGTGTTGCAAACGAGCGACGCGAACTCGATCGTCGGACATTCGAGACGACACAGCAGCGGGACGTAAAGCGGAATCTCGAAGTCGAGAGCATGGAGTCGATGGCCAAATTTGAGGATATTAAGGATCGCTGGACCGAACTGGATGAGATAAACGAGCCGATGCTGCTGTGGGATCAAATCGAGGATCAAAAGAAACGCATTGCCGAGATCATGGAGCGCAAGGATGAGATGATAAATGCCTGCCAAAAGGAAATTGATCGCATGAATGCCAAATATGAATTCGATCGCCAGCGGCAGGCAGCCGATCTCTGCTGCCTCGTCGAGCGCATCGACAATCAAGTGGAAACGCTCAAGGAGGCATATAAATATCATTTGAAATTGCTACGCAATACGGTCGAGGATGAGCGCCAGACGTTTTCGCTGACCGCGGAGGAGCAGTGGCGCAGCTTCTTCAATGCCCTCAAGACGAACTTCGATGAGAAGTCGAATTTGGTGCGTGTCCGAGAGGAGTTCTATGCACAGTTGACGCAACAGCTGCATGAGCACCAAGACGAGCTGACCAAACATACGCGCGTCCGTTTGGAGAAGGAATGCGGCCGTTTGGAGTTGGAGCTGCGACGAACACGTGACAATGTGCTGATCAACTCGGAGAAGTTGGACTATAACTACCAGGTGCTGCAGCAGCGCAATGATGAAAATACAATCATTAACAATCAGCAAAAACGACGCGTTTGCCGCTTGCATGAGGCGGTGGCACGCACTCGACGCAACTTTAAGGAGGTATTGCACAGTGGCCAGCGCAACATTGCCAAGCTGACGCATGAGGTTCAGGCGCTGCATATCAGCATCACCGATATGGAATCGAAGGCGTTGCACACCCGCCAAGCCAATCGCAACAAATTCAATCGGGTGTGGAATATGAACTATGAGGAGATCACGCTGCTGCTGCAGCGCATCTTCAACATCGATCGCATACTGCACGAGCAGCAGCTGGTGATGCCGTGGCAGAAGCCCAACATCAACATCGAGAACATCAATAAGCCGGCGAAGAAGCGACAGGTGAGCAATGCCATGGATCAGATTGAGCGTCGATTTGGTCGTTTGCCAAAGCAATATGGCGGATCTGGATGCAGTGAGAAACCTGGTGTTCAGAAGCAACGTGGTCCGTTGAGGGAACTGCCACCGGAATCGGCACGTCTCATGCGCAACATATTGCGTAAGATGGCCGATCGTGGTGGCTTCCTAATTGAGGAGCGACTGTTGCGAATCCTTAAACCCTATACGGAAATGGAGCAGACATTGGTGCGCATCGATAATATATTTGCCGCATTGCGCATACATAATTTTGATCATGTCCTGGAGCTGACAAAGGTCTTTGAGCCTTACACCTATTGTCCCAATTGTCAGCCCGAAGGCTTGAGTTCGGCCAAGTGTGCGGAGGTCTTCCTCAAGGAGGAGCACGATAAGACACCAATACAGACTCACGATGCAAAGGCAGATCAGACTGTATTGCAAGTTTCTGCGGACAGGATATCATGGCTGGTCAAGGAATATGATGAGCGTGCGACTGTCTGCTCCAATCATTATTTGGTCATGGAGCCAGCGCTGGTGCTGCATGCGATGAATATCTATACGAATCGAAAGCACAAGGAAATCTATGACGTCAACTCGGGGGGCGCTTTCGAGTGCGAAATGATCCAGTTCGAGGATACGGAAATTGAAAAATTCTGGCGTCAATTCACCAACGTCTTTCCCGAATCCAAGACGCACTTGTGGAAGACGCTAGAGCATGGACTCAATCATTATGTCGAGGTGCTCAAGATGCGCGTCCAATACGATGCCGAGGTTGTCTTTCTGCGTCGCCAGAATCGCGAATTGCGGCATCTTCTGCAAAAGTTCAAGGTGTAATTGCCGATTGCTATTCCTCAATCCCGTCCATATTTTGAATACTTCAGATACAAATTCAATTGTATGCAAATGCAACTATCGTTGTGCATGTACGTGAAACAGTTACTTCTATAATTACATATCAGTTCATATCTATATATATATATTCTAATTGTAGATATGAAACTCTTTTCAAATAGGACAACATTTGAGAAAAAATTGGATGTTAGATAAGATTAGATTGCTATTTTGAATGCTCTGCACTGTTTGGCAAGATCTGTTCATCAAAACGATTTGCAGCTATTTAATTGTCATAGCCAGATGAGTTGTGGAAACTGCATTTGACCATTGGGCTACTTCTCGATTCAAATAAACAGTAATTAATCACATTTATTTAAGAAATTAAACAACGTGTTTCGATCTCAATGCGACTCTATTTTGGGAATAATTTAATACAAGCAGCTGGTCCGCCTCAAGCGACCAAAAGCGACTGCTTCGAACTGCAGGCAGGTAGTTGAAGCAGACCATCGAAGAAGGTCGCGATCATAAGCAACTTACAATTACCGTTGCTCGCAGCTCGCAACAACAGAAGGGAATGCAAGACAAGCGGTACACCGTCAAATTCAATTGTTTCCAACAGTTGCCTTAAATAATTTTAATTTACATTTCATATAATTAAATATAATAATCTTGAAAAAAAAATAAATTTATTTTTGTCATTATTTTGCTTTGTTTGAAATTGTAATTTCGCACTGAATGCTAGATTTCTGCACTTAGCAACATGCCCTACTGATGATCGATGATTGATGTCGCTCTGCCTGAATCCAGATTGGATCTGATGTTTTTGCCTTTTCGCTTTAGATCGTGTTGTGAGCTTCGTCTTTTTGAGCTGCATATCTAATTGTAAGATCTCGTGGGTCACCAACAAACCCACAATTACACTAGACAACAAATTCAATATGAGTTTAACTTGCTTGTCTACTTTTTGTAAACGTACTACATTTAAATTGTTTTTTTTTTCATTTATTAATTCTTTTCGTTACAAAATGAAATTATTTTATACTTTAACCTGTTTTTTTTTTCTTAAAACTAAAATTTAAATTTTTTTTCTTTTTCGAAATTTAACCCCCAATCGAGAATGGAAGAAATAGGTTTTTTTATTCATCGAATTGGTTTCAAAATTATTTTCAAAATTCATTAGAAGTCATATTTTGCACATTCTCAGCATTTACGGATTATAGGAAATAAATATGGCAAATGCTTAAATATAAATTTAATTCACCGGGCCGAACTGAATAAAATGCCAACGCAAGGGTATTCAAAGTGCGGAGAGCTGCAAGTCACAGTTCATACTGGACTTTACATCCAATCAGCATCCTACTTCAATAAAATTGCCCCAGATCAGAGTTTGAGTGTTTTTTTTTCCATGGTCAATGTGTGTATTGAGTATTAATGCTCTATCTGCTGCGATTGTTTCCCTCTTTTGTGTTGCAGTTTAATATGCGATTTATATGAGATGCGAGCTTAAAGGTCAATTGTTTGAAAAACTCTGCCGTTTCAGTTTAATGATCGATTTTGTCGTCTTCAATCGAATATGCAAAATCGCGAAAAATTCGGCATTATAGAAAACTTGAAAAGAAGGCTGGCGTAGTCAGAATGTTAGTGTGCTATCATAAGTTACGGGCGTGACTAATTTGCCTGCATACATACATAAATACATTTGTACATCTGTACAATTTGTGTGTCGGAATTACCGCTGTGTGTGTTCAAAGTACTGTTGCATATTGTTATCTACGGCTGAGCTGTGCACATGTCGATAATGTGCCGTTTTCATTTCTTTTATTTTTTATTGTGGCCAGTTAATTGAAGACCACCTGTAGTTCCAATATGAACACCCAATTTGCTTCCTATACATATGTTTATATATGTACATATGTTTACCGTTTACACACTTAGTTCGAGTAGTTTAAAGTGCGCGGCGTATTAGAAACGTATAAATGTTTAAAGTGCAAATAAAACCAAGTACAGCAGCAGCAACCAAAAAAAACGAAATAAAAACAATTACCTATTGCATTTATCGATGGATTTTATGGCATGGCAGTTCGATAAAAATAAGTAATAACAGCAAGAAATGCCAAGCATGTGTTTTAATACACTTTACCAATTTGTGATACTATTTTGTGTTAACTAAGTTCAAGTGAGAAATACGTACGAAAATTGGTTAAACCATAGAAATAGTCACTTTCGGTTGGTATACAACACTGAACTGAGCTGCATATAAGCTATATATAATATAGTTCAACTTATAGTTCAAATAACTTTGCAATTTATATATAAACCAAAATGCAGATATATTAAAAGATTCAAGTTTTGCTTAGTTTGCCGGAATCTGCCAGTCACGAATATATATATATATATATATATATATGCAGACTTGATGGTGTTTGATAATGTATATACCCTCAGTAAGGGTATTCCCAGCCATGCCGACTAAAGAGCCGGCAACCACATTAATGTCTCCGAGTACAACCAGCGGCAACAAGTTGTCTTCTTCGCTTCAACTTTATTTCGCTGTTTTATAGTCCGAAACCATTAAGCACGGACATAATCTAATCGGTGCCAAAGCGCATAACCTAATAATATAACATACATTATATATATATATAAATATATATATGTATACATATATATATATATATATATATATATATATATATGTACATGGCTTGTAGAGGGAGCTATGCCCGATCCCATTTGGCAAACATGCGACAGCCGTGTCACCCAGAAGAGCACCTGAATCCGACGGTTGCCAGCTATGATGATGACAGCTATGACGCCTGCCTGACCGAGGATGTGCAACTGTTTGGGCAACAGCTGGAGGCGCTGGAGGGCAACAACAGTCTCCTGCCAGCAATAACCAGTTACGCACTGCTAAATGGGGTAAGTGATCTATATAATTAATCTATATATATATATACTGATATTGTTTGACTCGATTGGAATCGATTCGATCTTGTTATTTAGGTGCATGTTCTGCAAGCTGATGTACAAGAAGTTCTATTCAAAATTTGAGCTCTCTAGCTCTTACAGTCTCTCAGATCCCTTTGTTCGATTCGGCTGTTCATTCCGATCAGGGGCATTGGTCTCTTCCACAAGCTATATAGCCTTTTCAACCGGCAAAAGATAACAAACCCTTGCAGACTTCAGTGCACCTACCGATACCTTCTTCGATATGTTAGCCATATGAAATATGTTATTCAATGTTGGTCATTTTTTGTCCACACGTTATCAGAGTATTTCGCAGTCAGCAACGCTCGACCGAAACGTTCTCACTTGTTTATTGTTTTTAACTTGTGTATTGCAACATTAACCGTACAAATTAAGGTAACGGCACGTAACAGATTACAGTACAAAAGTATGACAAAGTACCGAAATCTTCACCGGAATTTTACTACTTTACGTACCAGAAACGGAATCGGAAGCGGACGAGATACCTTGCTCAATATTTATAACTGAGTTTGGGGACAAACGCAATCGAAACAAACAAAAAATTACTAGGCTATCATTATGGAACATTCCGATAGATCCTTAAAGATTTCAAACTCATCTTTAAGGATCTATCGGAATCGAAGTGGTGAATAAAAACGTTCAAAATCATTAAAGCTCTTTTCAAAATTTGTCGAGCTTGTCTTGCCAATTTGAAATTCAACATGGAATAAATGTGGGCCCACTGATCATGTTGTTCTCATTATTGTTTGCTATTTACAGGCGCAAGAGGAGCAGGATCGGGAACAGGGGCAGGAGCAGGAGGAGGAGGATGAGCTGGTAACTGGAGTAGCAGTTGCGACGAGCAAGCGAAAAGCGAAACGAGCCCCGGCAACAAAGAGGAGCAGTTCGGCAATCATATGCGATGTGTGCAACAGATGCTTTGGCGACTCGTACAGTTTGCGCATCCACAAGATGACGCACACGGATGAGCGGCCGCATGTGTGCGGTGTGTGCGGCAAGGGTTTCCGGCAGATGAGCAAGCTGCGCATCCATGCCGTCACCCATACCGCCGAGCGGCCGCATGCCTGTGATATTTGTGGCAAGGGCTATCGGTTTGCCAACTATTTGGCGGTGCATCGGCGCTTGCATACCGGCGAGAAGCCCTATGCCTGCACGGTGAGCAACTGCAGCATGTCCTTTCATTCCATACATGCGCGTCGTATGCACGTGAAACTGCGGCATCCCATCGGCAACGATGTTGATCAGCAGCACGAGCAGGAAGAGGAGGAAGTGGTGGAACAGCAAGCAACAATGGAAACGGTTACATCCTCGCTGAGCTACACGTGCCCCATCTGCGGACGCGTTCTCTCGGATCAATGCTATCTGAATACGCATCTGAAGCGTCACTATAATCAGCGCGATTTCGCCTGTGCCCAGCCGGGCTGCGGCAAGCGTTTCTTCAGCTCGTCGGAGCTAAATCATCATCAGATTGCCCATACGCGACACCGTCCATTCCGGTGTCCATTGTGCTCCTACTGCTTTCTGCGCAAATCGAACTGCAAACAGCATTATGTGAAGGTGCACAAGGGCCACACGGACTGCAATTGAGTTTCATGACAAGGCTTTTGTTTTAAAATATAAGGTTTATTTGAATGTATATATATATACATATATATATACGATTTATACATAGAATTCCTTTTGTTTTCTGTTTTTGTAATGGTTTTCTTTTTTTCTCTGTTCTTTTTTTTTTTAATTATATTTATGTATTTATATTTAGATGCATGTTTGCTTCCATTTATGTATATTAGATATATATATATATATGTGTTTTTTTTTTGTTTTTTGTATATGTATTATAATTTTATATGTAATTGGTAATTGGTATTGTTTGCTTCTTCTTTTTTTTTTGCATTTACTTTTGTATTTGCGCATTTTGGGTTTCTCAGTTTTCTCAGTTACGTTAACAGTTTCAGCGTCAGTTTTAGGTTTTTTTTTTATATATACTTTTTTTTGTGTGTGTTTTGCGTTTGGTTCTCTTTTTACAACTATTTTTCATATGTTTGTCGTCTCTGTTCATCTTAAATATTTATATATGTATATATATAAATGTAACATTACATTTGTTTTAGCAAAAATATGCAGATGGTACATACACATGTACCAGTGTTTGCCAACGCCAAAATCTACAAAAAAAAAAAAGACAGACTGACAGACGGACATAGTCATAAGGACTCGTTTACTAGTGCTGATCAAAACTGTATATATACTATGTACCTAATGGGCGCGGCAACGTCTCCTTTAATGCGCTATAAGCATTACAACAAAATCAGAATACCCTCTGCACTATATATAACAACACCTTTTCGTACACCTTTTGTAATGTGGTTTTTCTAATAGATTAAAGGAGCTAGTCCAGAACACCGAATCTCAAAAATATTCAGCTTAAAAAAAAGATATATATATATATATGTATATATATACATTTTTTCCTACGAAGCTATGATTTTTAAAAATCAAATAACCATTGCTTTGAAGTGTTCGCACTAGTAAGCTTAAAAAAACAACACAACAAAATAGATGCGCTCAAAACAATAGCAGAAAAAAATTGTAAAAAATAGTAAATATATATATATATATATATATATAAAAGGGTATAAAATACAATTTACGAAGAATGCTTTCTTAAGAAATATTTTGCATTTAAGTTGCAACAGATTTGAACAAGTTTGGTAACAAAGCAAAATAATTAAATAAGATAAATAATTATAAATGGTGCTCTGCGGCGCTCATACTGGATTTGTGAAAAATTATGTATATATAACAAGCTTGAAAATTAAAAAAAAAAAAAAAAATGAACAAATAAACTGATTGCCCTTGCCGATGATACGCTGCTGATGACTGCTTCCAATAATTATATTAATAATAATAATAATAATAATAATAGAGTTTCATCATAATTAAAGCACTACTACTATTGTTGTTTTTGGAAGCTTTGGGCATTTAAGATTGAAATTGTTGCAACCGCGACACGCTATTAATTTTCTCGTTACGTTTTTGCAATCACTACTCAAGTTTTGAAAGGTCAAGGTCAACAAGTTGCAAGTAAAGTGGCATTTGAACGTGCTTAATGGGATATGTTTTTGGCAATAAAATGAATGATCAAAAGTAAGCCTACTATGATTTTGAGCGCAACTGTACAAGGCCGTATTCAATTCTACGCCAAAGGAGCGACCTGAATCGTATTGCTTTTGCCAACCACTTTTCATACATTATAATTAAATAATTAAGTGTTGCTTACGATATGCGTCTTTTGGATAACTCGGATGCAGTTCGTTGTATGCTCAACTCAACTGCCGCAAGCATTCCACATTTGATATTGCTTCTCATTCTAATCGTACACATTTTCTCTCTCTCTCTCTCTCTTAAGCATGCGGCAGTTTAGTTATCCAAGTACTTATGCAAGCAGCTAACAATGGCTAAAAATAACCTATTGCACATACATGCGTTTAGCGTTGTGCAACACTGCAATACGGCAGGGCATTCCTGTTATAATTGATGTTCGTATTTTTTGGTTGTAGCAAATTACGAATGACGGAGTCCAACAAAATGCGAAAAATAAACAAAGAAAAACTGTAAACAAAAACTGCAGCTTGGCAACAGCTGAGTGACAGACAGAATTGAACAATTCACATTTGCATTTTGCTCAACATTCTTGGATGACATACGTTTGCATATTTATTTGTTAATTATGTATTTATTATGTAGTGAATGTTTTTTTTTTTTGAAAGAGGCAACTGATATTAAATTGTTTGCATTTTAACTAACATGCCTTAAAGTAAACTCATTTGTTCTTGTTTTGTTTTTCGATTAAAACGACTGCTTGATTAAGTTGTGTCCATTTATGATCTTAACACACACACATACTAAGCGAAAAATCTAAACGCTACAACAACATTTATATGACATATTTTCATTTTAAAATATGTATGTGTATATATATGTATTTATGTGTTGTAAGATAGCTCATATGTAATTTAAGGTTTTGGATGTGTTTGTGTGTCTGTGTTAGCTTCAAGCTGTAAAAATCGCAGTTTCTGTTGTATATTTGTTTTTCTTCTTGATTTTGTCCCTTGCTATGCTCAATCTTAGAAGAACGTATCCCGAATTTCATTCACAATCTCCTCGTACGCGTTTACCAACACTGTTTAACAGGATATACATATTTTCAGTTGTTTTAAATATATATATATACATTTTGTTTTTTTCTTTCTTTCTTTTGCTTCGTTTCCTTATCTCTTCTCTACGCCTAAAAACTCCGTATAAAATGTTCCGAGTTGCAATTAAAATTTGTAGCTGCCCCTTTTTATCAAAAATGTTGCTTTCATGTTTCACTAACTCATGTTGCCTCTCCTCCTAACGCCCAACGCACTACGCACTACGCCCTACACCCTACACCCTACACACTAAAATCCTAATCTTCTCACGCCAAATACATCGTCTTCGTCATCTCTTTCGTATTTATGCATGTATGTATGTTTGTATGTACGTATGTATGTATGTATATGTGTAGAAGTAGATACGATATTTAGAAGATCTCTTTGTATAAACTAAATATGTATGTATGCATCTGTAAATTTACTTATTTTTAAGTGCTCTCAGAATTTCTCATCGCTTTACTATTGTTGTACTCTGTTCCCAAATGGCAAATATGTTTCAATTTAGAAATAGGGATCTTTCTTAAAGATGAGACCATCAATGTTGCTGTTGCCTGCCATCTTGGGAACAGAGTATCGTGCAGTCGGTAGCTACCGACAGCCACATTTTGTTGTATGTTGTTCTTGTTCTCACTTCTAATTTGTTTCAATTGCTCTTTGTTAAGAAAAAAAAAAAAAATAAGAAAAATAAATGTACGAAAAGAAAAGAAACAATCAAAGAAATTGTTAATTTAATAAAATATTTAGTAGTATGGGTGCATGTACATATACAAAAATACATCAATTTATGTATGGATGCATGTATGTATGTACTAATGTATGTATGCATATCGAAGAGCTCTCTGTACACACACCCACTTACGACATGGAGCTGCAGGGCAAGCGTGGCGAACCCATCTGGGTGAGGACACGATCTAGCCACTGAAGCGGCCCATTCAGATGTAGCTCGATCCAGCATGGCGTTGAGGTTACTGTCTGCCGCCGATATTCGGCGCCCCAACCCTTCACAAAGGACATGCGGATGGTGCACATGCGCGTCAATTGATAGACGGCCTCGAATCCTTGCGATACCGATTGCGATAGCAATGCGGCAAACTCCTGATTATTGAATATCTTTAGATTGCAACCGGGCGGTATTTTACAAACGGTCGCCGGATGCCAGCCATAACGCTGATTGCAATTGGGACTCTGTACGAATATTGAGGAATCGCTTAGGCATTCGGCGAAGACCTCGCCGCCAATGTAATAGAGGCGAACGCCCTTGCCAATGTGGCGACGCGTTTGCTCAACGACCTCGTTACGATTGACGTTCGAGAGGAGGCCAAGACAGAAGCGCTCCGAATTCGACGGATCGGTGAAGCCATCCACTGTTATCGATGGTTGTGAGGCATGAAATGTTTCACCCACACGGGTATTTAGCTCATAATAGGATATGGAGCACCAGAACGCTGGCTCATGATACATCACTGGTGCGGCATCTGCGGGCGGTGTTAGCCGCGACATATTCATATTATCATTGGGATCAATCGGATCGCCATCCTCGCTCATATAACCAGGCGGCGGTGTGCCCGTATTGGGTATGCTGCTGCCAACGCTGAGCACACTGGATTGAGAGTCCATGTTGCAGCTGCCCGGTGGCAAGTTTTGGCCAACGCCTACCACGCTCACCACGCTGCCACCAAATGATAGCGGCGAGTGTTGCTGTTGTTGTTGCTGCTGCTGTTGCTGTTGTTGCTGCTGTTGTTGCTGTTGGTAGCTGGCTGATCCTGTTGCTGGATTTATATTATTTGAGGTTGAGGTCGTGGTGGTGATGATGATGCTGCTGCTATTGCTGCTGCTGCTGCCACCACCCAATTCCATATACTGGGGCGGACTGAGCGAGGCGCTGCGTATTATTGCAGCATTGTATTCCGTATTATTTGGTATCTGATGCGTATGATTGTCCAGCGGATAATCGACAATCGAATCGGGGGGCGTTGGCAGCGATTTGGGCACCAATATCGATAGCTCGATCTTTTTATAATGATATGGATTAATGCAGATATCGTCTTTGCGCAAATGGAACGCGTACTCGCAATGCTCCAACGGTTTCAATTCATTCTGGGACTGCAGATCAGGCCAGCGCCACAGACGGCAATAGATGACGTGCGGTAGACCCTTGCGTAAATTCTCGCCGGTGGCAGCGGGCTTGCTGCGCGGCACGGTCACACAACGGGTATTACAATTCTGTGTGGAGATGGCACGTTCCAGTTCCTCGAGCTGTGAATTCTTTTTGATCTTCTTGACCAGATTCTTGACGGCCTTCTCCGACCACTTGCCCTCGACACTGTTGTCCTCGTTGCCCTTTTTGAGTGCTAACAAACGTTTAACCACTTGCGGAGTGAATGGCAACATCTCACGTATGGTGGACACTCAACCGCGCCCCCTTCCTCCACTGCCTTGCAGCACACACACACACACACACACACACACGCTCTTAAACGCTTAGGACGCGCTTAAACACCGCCTGCCACCAGCTCCACCGTCAAATGTCCCAGCAGCTTTTTCAGCTTCAGCTTTTTGCGAATTTATTCGCTTTCGTCGTCGTCCAACAATCAATGTTGCTAAACACTTGGTTTTTGTTTCCGTGATTTCCTCTTCTTAGCGTCCTTCGCTGTCGTTGTTGTTGTTCTTGTTGTTATCAGCGTTTCTAAAAATGTTCACAATAGTTAGTTTAGTTATCTTTCATTCAAACTGTAAATGTGTGTGACTGCTTGCCAAACTAATTAGAACTTGATAATTTGCCTGCATGTATGTGTGCGAGTCTGGGCCTGATAAACAAAAAAATTAAAAGAAGAAACTAGATATATATGTATATAGCTTGAGACCATTTGACGACAATGCTTGTGTTAATTGCGAAACCATAAATGTCCTTAATCGCGTACTAATCAATCCAAATTTCGATTTCTGTTTTGCTTTGACAATAATAATAGTAAATGCAGCAGCTGACGGATAAATTTATGTATGTGTGTGTGTGTGTGCGAGTGTATGTGTGTGTATGTGTGTGTATGTGAGTGTGTGTGAGTGCGTGTGCTGCTGTCTGTGCAGCAAGGTGTGAGATTATGCGTAAAAAAAACATTTGTCGGGGGCGTTTTGTGCCAAGGTCAACTGTCTGCAAGGGCAGACGACGGCGCATAATTAAAATCAGGGCAATAAACAGAAATCATCCTTGTATTGATTAATATTTGCGTTATTTATCCTGTAGATTCCATCGCATCTATTATTCTCTTTGGAGTACTGATAAATGATAAAAGAACATAATTGAAAATAAATGCCATTCAATTGGCCAATTGGATATGAACTGTTTACCGATCCTAAGCATTCAACACACACACACACATCACATGTCACAAAATATCTGGCAAATTTACAGTTTTACATGATTCTTAATTAGATGTGGCCAGCCTTTTTGTGGACTTGGGGATCTGATTGCGCACATTAACGGCAAATGGCATGGAATGAAGAAGCAGCAGCACACACATATACAGCATACGTGCACGCACACATACAGAACTTTATGGTATTTAGTTTGTATGTATGTGTGATATATGGGAATATTACCTGTGCAACAATGTTCGTTCCTTCTTCCACATGTAAACAGCAGCACGAGAGCAATAATGAAACCGGCACCTGCAGCTGAGCTAAATGCCGAGCTGGAACTGAATACGGATGCGAATACGGATGATGACGATCGTTTAGAACACAAAATGGCAAATGCAACAGCCGTAAATACACTTGCACTTTTCCTTTCTTTTTTTTGTTGTTTTTCTGCAACTGTGTGCTGGGGGTGTCGAGGGACGGTTAACCGACCAGCGGTTGGCACCGGAACCGGGCGCGTACGTCAAGTTGTGACTTAGCTTTTGCTTGGAGGATGTGTGTGGATAGAGAAGGGGGGTGGTGGTGCTCGTCGCTGATTTTAATTTGTGTATGTTTGTGCGCGCGCAAGAAAGTGACAGCTAGACTCATATACACATACACACACCACACACACACAGAGTTTTATATACAGCGAAATGTTCCTACTGCTGCCGTCTTTTGCTGCTGCTGACCTTTCGCACTTTATGATAACTTTTCTAGTGCGTTTTCCACTTCCACAGCTGTTTAAGCAGACAATTTCTTTGCAAGCGGTTTGTTTTGTTGCCGTTATTTGATTAGATTGTGTGTTTAATTCGTATTGATTTAATGCGTCTGAGGCCTGAGAGATCTATGCCGAAAAAGCACACTGTTCGTTGTGTCTGCTGTTTTTGTATTTGCACACACATATACGCAGTTCTTATTCGCATTCTACTCCACTGTTTCTGCTTCTTTCGTCGTCTGTGTGGCTACGTGTGTGTGCGGCCGTCTGTCTGTGTATGTTTGCTTGTGTGCACATATATTCTTTTGTCTGAAATTATGTATTCAGCAAGAGCGATGTATTTTCGCTTATCGATAGTTATCTTTGATATCGATAAAATAATAAATTGAGGATTGACTAATGAGAATGAGAGTTTGCATTTATTATACGAAATTATTAAATCAGATTTTACTACAACTACCAATATTATGTGACTATGTACGCGAAATTCGGCAAGCTTTTCGCAGAGACTCTTTGACCAGCTCATCGAACGATGGAGTATCGAAACGAAACCGTTTAATATTCGTCCCATAATCCTCACGATATACCAGTTTCAGATGGAGCACCTCCATTGCGTTTGCAGCGTATTTAAGCTGTGGCCGCCTTGGTTCAGGATATCCAACGATTGTATCCAGCATGCTGCCCAATTCACTTGGTTTCTGTGTAATTTGCTCTGTAGTCGTTGGCGCTTCCATTTTGTCCGAGTTAAAACGCTTTCGGTTCCCAAAGAGCAGGCCAACAGAGAGACGATTGCTATCACAGCTTATAAATGGAATATCAAAATGCTCGACAATTGCCGATTGCTTTTGACGCTGCTTGCTCGCCGCCTCTCGTGGCGGTGCATTCTTTTGGACAGGAATGACCGCTGTGGTCAGATCAATTGGTGGTGTCGTCCTGTCCTCGCCGTTGCTCGCCAGCTTGGCCCCTTGGCCCCCACCGACTGGTTCGGTGATATTCAGCGCACTTACGCGCTTCGCCAGCCCATGATTGACTTCCAGGGAATTGTTCTGCTTGCGCAGCTGGTTGAGCAATGGTATATCGAACTGGCGCTCCTTGAATGGCTCACCGGATGCATCACGCAGCTTGGGTATGATTAGGCCGCGTATCGTGCTATTCGTTGTGTTGAGCTTTGGGATCTTTAGCTGTGGAGTTGCAAATTTTGGCTCCATCGAAATGGGGGATGATCTTGGCTCGCTGGGATTTTGGGTTTCAAACTTTAGGTGGATGGTTTCTTGCAATGATTGAGTCGTCGCCTTATTCGGCTTGTGGTCAGTTTCATTTGCCATTATTTTCAAAAGGCAGTGTTATAGAAAAACCAAATTAAAAAAAAAAAAATTCACAGTCATATACACTGAAAAGCTTAGTTTCGATATATCTGCTTTAATTTTTTTTATTGTGATCGACTAGTTCGATTGCCAGCCTGTAATGCTACTTTCATAATTAGTGTTGCAAAACGAGATAGGCAGCAAATCGAGCGCAAATATATCACTATTTAAACGTATATTTTAAAATTATATTTTTCAATCAGAAAATTCAATTAAACGTAATCCAAGCGACAAATGGGACCGTCTTCAACCATTTTCAGATCGACCTTGGGTCCAACCAGATCCCGAATATTATTAATGCCATACATGATCATCGTTGGCCGTTCGAGCGATAAGCCCCAGGCAATAACATTAACATTCTCCGGCAGACCCATGGGCAGCAACATTTCCGGCCGGAAGACGCCCGAATTGCCCACTTCTATCCATTTTTCTAGACCCGGGTGATAGCAGAATATCTCCATGCTTGGCTCCGTATATGGATTGTATGCCGGCTTAAATTCCAGTTGGGTTATGCCCAGTTTCCGAAAGAATTCATATAGCGTGCCAATAAGATCGCCCAGCGTTAGGCCAACATCGGCAATAACACCCTCCACCTGATGGAATTCGGCCAAATGTGTGGCATCCAGTGTCTCGTTGCGGAACACCTTGTCAATGCTAAAGTACTTGGCTGGCGTGAAGCCACCCGGCTGATTGGCCAGCTTGAACAGCATCCGGGCACTGACGGCCGTTGTGTGGGTGCGCAATAGATTCTTTTTTGCCTCGGCCTGCTTCCAATCGTAGCCGTAGCCCAGCGAACCGTAGCCGCCTTTGGAGTGAACGGCCTTCACACGCTCCAAGTACTCCCCGGGAAACTTGTAACTTTGAGCCGGATGATTGATGAAGAATGTATCGTGGGCATCGCGTGCCGGATGCTGTTGCGGCTGGAACAATGCATCAAAATTCCAGAACGATGATTCCACATAGTTGTTGGTTGGCATCTCCGAGAAGCCCATCTCAAGAAAGATCTGCCGGAATTCGGTGCGTACCTTGAGCAATGGGTGCAGATGGCCACGAGTCGGTGCCGCTCCTAGTGCATCAAAATTATATGACTTGAATGTGAGCTGCTGCCACAGACCGCTGGTCAGCATGTCAATGGTGAGGTCCGTTTCCAGCTTGGTCAGCGCTGTGGAAAACTCGGGTCCCTTGCTCAGTACGAAGCTCTTTGTGGTTGTCTCCTGGAGCAGTTTGCGCTTCTTGAAATCGGCCACATCCTTGGGCGGCAATTCCATGTTGCCCCCTGCAACCAGAACAAGCTGCTCCCTGACGGTATCGACAATCTGATCGACCTTACGTCTAATCAGTGGCGGCTGCACGCTCTTGTCCACCAATATCCAGCCGTGAGACATAGCCTTGCTGAAGCCAACCTTAGCATTCGCTCCACCGTTGACCATTAGCACCGCCTGGGGAATGCCCTCCGCCGGCACCAAACCATAAATGGTTGCCTCGTGGCTGCCATTTTCGACCACCGACTGGCCCTCGTCCGTCAATCCGAGCGTTTTGTGAGTGGCTGTCTCCGCATTAACCAGCAGATCGCCATGTGCCTGAATGCTCTTCAGAGCGCCGACAACTTTCTGGTGGTCAACGTTGAATTGGGCGGCTAGATCGAGTGTGTCGACCTTGCCAGCGGACTCCAAATGCAACAGGATGCGCTCGGTGAGATCGGGATGCATAATGATCGACGCCGTCAATGATTTCAACAATATGAAGACGTATGCGAAATTCTGCAACAATTACAAATGGCGTGTCTCGCGTGTCTTTTTTTGTCGATACTACCAAAAAAAATCAAAATATATCGAAACAGCCGGTCGACGATTTCAAGTCGATAAGTATAGCATGAATTTAGTGTTCATAAACGTTAACTATTTTGTTTATTTTGGTCGAAATGGTCGAATTTATTAAAATTACCACAAAATGTGCTGAAATACGCTGCGATGTAGCCGTAGAGCCTAAATTCACAATTACCTGCATTTGTGGTTTAGCCATCCTGGACTTCAATGCATTTTGTCAGCACTTTTGCAGCAAACATTTGCACAACGCACACGAACAGAAACTGCCCACAGACACCGCCGATTGCCTTCAGGAATCGTTGCTTGTGCTGCCAACGGGTATTCAAGAGGCCCCAACAATACGACAGACAGATGCACTCACTGCGGACAGTGATGAGAATCTTAGTCGAAATAAGCCAATCGATCGTCGTCCGCGCATTAAGTGCAACACATGCACATATTGCGGCCGCACGTTTCGACGGCGATATTTGCTAGACACACACCTCAATATCCATACGGGCCGTAAGCCGCATCAGTGCGAGACGTGCGGCAAACAGTTTCGAGCCGTGTCCACATTGAGGCGACACCAGCGCACACACGAACAGCGAGAGGCAGTGCAGTGTCAGCATTGCGACAAACACTTCACCCATCGCAGCGCCCTGCTCAGCCACGAATTAAGGCACACTCAGGTGCGTCGCTTTGCGTGTAGCAGCTGCGACAAGTGCTTCTATACGCCCAACCAACGGGACACCCATCGACGCAAGCTGCACAGTGCACATAGATTCGATGCGGATAGGGATGCGATCACGGCACATCCTTTGCCATTGCCCTTTGCCTGCGAGATGTGTGGGAATAGCTATCGCAGTGCGTCCACATTGAGCACCCACAGGCTAAAGAAGCATTACCGGCAGGCCAAGCACACTTGCGAGCAGTGCGACAAAAAGTTTGTCGATGCTGATCGTTTGCACAAGCACCAGTTAATACATGTTAAGCCTGAAGTTCTATTGAAATAAAATATAATTCGTAAGCTAAATCCAGATTAATTTATTTGTCGAATTGAAAACATTTTACCCCAAACCATATAAACAATAAATCAATTAATAAAGTAGATATGTCCAAAAGCAAGGTAAGCCATAAATGGGTTGCTTAAAATTAGTTCGTAAACAATAGATTTAAGATATTTTTGTTTATACAGCTTGAAAGCATAGATGACTAAATTCTACTTGGCGCTTGTTTTTTGATTGATTTCTTTGAATGGCCGTGCAGTGCTGTAAAATGTCAAGAGCTAAAACAGCTGCTTAACACAGACCATCGAATCAAAAAATACGAATTGATTGCGTTGCCTTTGCATAGCCTGGAACGAATTTTGAAAAGCATACAAATGTTTATCAGTCGTTGTTGTTGTTGTTGTAGTTAGCAGTTTAAAAATCAAATTGAATAATGCTAAAGACTTTGAAGCCGGACACATTTGCCGGCATACCAAATGCCAAGTGCGGCGAGGTATATTTCCAGAGTCTAAACAGCTATCGCATCGATTGCACCTTCTGCGAAATGAAGAGCTTCGTGTTCGCCGACTTTCTGCTGCACATACAGAACGAGCACTTCGACAATGGACTGCTCAATGTGGAGGTGCTGGTGCCGAAGCAGGAGAAACTCGAAACTAATTCGCCGCAATTAGTCAACAATCATCAATTGCAGCTCAATCCATTTACCTGGCATGAAGTGGCCAATGATGATGATGATGCTGATGCTGATGATGATAACAGTGAGCATGCATTTATCGAAGATTCAAAACAACATCAGCACAATGATGGGGATGATGATGGTGATGATAATACGGCTGTGGAAGATCCGGTTGGCCTAACTAACAGCATCATGAAATGGGACAGAAGCAGCTTGGCGGCGGATCAGGTGCGTCAAACACGCGCTCTTAAAATCGACTATAATGAGGAGTCGGACATTGAGAATACTGATGGTCAGCAGCAGCACGAGCAGCAGCAGCTTGCATCTCTTAAAGCCAAAAAGGAGCAACTGACCTGTGCGCAATGCAGCAAGGTGTATCAAAGCAAAAAGACGCTGGAGCGTCACATGGAGCGACAGCACAAACTGTCAATAAGCATCGTTATGGCCAATACAGATGATGATGATGACGTGGACGACGACAACGACGACGGCGGTAACGATGATGATGATGTCGAAGTAGACGTGGACTATGCACCACCCAAGAAACATCCTGCTAAGCCGCAAATTGAATATAAATGCGAGCACTGCGATAAAATCTATCATGGCAAATACACGTTGCGTCAGCATGTGAAGCGAGATCATGATATTAATCGGAGCGAAGCTTTTGTGTGCCTGGAGTGCAATGCACAGCTGCCACGGCTGCGCCAGCTGGACGAGCATGTGGTCAGTGTGCATGGTGGGGCACCGTGTGTCTATTGCGGCCGTCGCTATAAGACACGCCACGAGCTTAAGCGCCACCAGCTGAAGCATACGAATGAACGGAATGTGGCATGCAATCATCCCGGTTGCGATAAGCGCTTCTTCACTGTCCGCCACATGCGCAACCACAGCAAGGTGCACTCGGAGCAAAAGAATTTTGTATGTGAAAGCTGCGGCTACAGTTGCCGCAACAAGGAGACGCTCCGTGTCCACCTGCGCAGCCATACGGGTGAACGTCCGTTTGGTTGCAAGGTGTGCGAGAAGCGTTTCCCATCCCATTCCGGATTGCGGGAGCACATGGCCATGCATTCGACAGAGCGGCCGCATGTGTGTAAAGTGTGCGGCGCAACATTCTCCCGGCAGAAGGGCCTCTACCATCACAAGTTCCTTCACGCGGAGACGAAACAGTTTGTGTGCAAGCTGTGCGGCAATGCCTATGCACAGGCAGCCGGATTGGCTGGCCATATGCGCAAGCATCGCAATGACGAACTGAATCGCTAATAACATGTCTAAGCCGTATGTTATCTTTTAAATCAGATCTTCCAAGTAGCATCACAATTTTCTATTTGCATATTTGCATATTATGTTATAATGTTTTTATGTTTAAGAACTCAGGCATAGGTTAGGCGCATAGAAAATGTATACAATACAATATATATACACATATACATACATAACAAATGCATCACATTTTATGTACATAGTCTAAGGTAATTATATTCTTATCAGATCAGATCGTTTTTCCTAAAGCTCGTTGCGTTTTAAATTGGGCAATCGATAAGCTAAGCAGTATCGATTGTTCGCTATCGATAAGAAAATGCGTCGTGTGTGCCATGCTTGGTTTGTTAATTGAAGTATGGTGGCAGGGGGGGATTTAAAATTTAATTTTAGCCGCATTTTGACAACAATTAATCACGCCACAAATGCCAAGAGGCGCGTTTAACACATAATGCCAACGATTAAATTTAGCATACGCTGCGTGACAATGACCGGCAAGACGCTTGTGAGTGCTTGCATTCAATCGGATCAATTTTACATTTTCAATTTTCCATTTTAAAGGCGGAGAAGTGTTGGTCAAGCAGTTCAGTAGCTCAACGGCACGAACAGCCGAAGAGCGATGATGCACTGCGTCATATGTGCGAGTATTGCGGCTATCGGACACGCATACGCTGCAATTTGCGGGTGCACAAGCGACGGCATACTGGTGAGAAGCCCTTTCGGTGCAACATATGCAATGCATCCTTCGTGGCACGTTATCAACTGACCACACACAAGGAGCGACATTTGGACGATCAGCAGCGGCGCCGTCGCCATATGTGTAAGGATTGCAATGTTGGATTTTTAAGTGCGCGCGCTCTTTATCATCACCGGCCACTGCATGCAGCCGTGAAGCAATACCAGTGTACGTTGTGTGACAAATCTTATGCCCAGGCAGCTGGTTATGCGCAGCACAAGCGTTGGCACCGCCAGCGTAATCAGCGAGCCACGGCGTCCACCAAGCAACAACCAGCTGCCAAATAATTCAAATTTGCGCGCGTTTTTACATACATGTTGGCCAACACTTAATATTAATTCGATAACACCACTGTTATTGTTATCGCTATTGAGACATTGTTTTGGCATATGACATTTGCAGTTATTGTAGTTGACTTGTTAATATAAATTTGTTTTTATGGCCATTTATTGAAATAATAAAACGGTGCGCAGCATGTTGAAGCAGTGTCTAATCAATGTGGACTTGTCGCGGCTGCATGCCAAACAGCAGCTGCGCCCCAAATGCGGTGAAATATTCTACGAAAGTGATAACGAATATTCCAGCTTTCAACTTGTCTGCTGCCTCTGTGAAATGAAGCACTTTGCCTTCGACGATTTCTCGTTGCACATACGCAATGTGCACTTTGATAAGCAAGGCAAGCCGCGAACCCAAACATCTAAAGCTCCAGCAGCCAGTAATCAGGATGCACTGCAGCAGCAGCGGCAGCTTCCTCTTATTAATTCGAGTTCAACGCTATTAACCGAATTCAGCGCCAACGATTGCCATCAATTTGTGTCTAAGGATATGTCCGATGATGATGCTGATGATGATAACGACAACGATGATGATGATGATGATGATGTCGATGGCCTTAAGGCATTGCGAGTCTGTTCTTTCAATGAGCTCCAATTGCCAACCAACAAGAATGCCCAATGTGATGCAGAGAGTTCTCACAGTGATGACGAGGTTGAGGAAGCAGTCACAACAGATGCACATATCCTTAGCGATGCTGATTACCATGATGAGGATAATGAAGATGATGATAATGATATCGACGATGATGATGATGGTAATAGTGAAATTGAAAGGCAATCTGTATTTAAGGTAATGTCCAAGAAAATGTATCCATTGCTAGACCACTTTTAAAATTGCAACCTACATCTTTGCAGAAGGAACGCCCACCCAAGGATTACAAATGCAAATATTGTGAGGGCAAATACACAACGCTTAAATATCTAAATATACACCTCAAGTTGAGTCATCCGCATCCGCAGGGCTTCAAGTGCAGCGATTGTGATGCCACCTTCGATGTGGATCGCGCCCTGGATACGCATCGACGCAAGGTGCACACAGAGTTCACGTGCAACATGTGCAACAAGGTGTACAAAAGTTCGCGGACACTGTTGCGCCACGTCCAGGGACATTCGGGTCTGCGACAGTACAAATGCGAACACGAGAATTGCGGCAAATCCTTTGTTAGCCAGCACAATCTCACGTCGCATCGACGCGTCCACAGCACTGATCGCAATTATGTGTGCGAATTATGCGGCTATCGTTCGCGATATCGTTTCGCCCTCGTCGTGCATCGACGCACTCATACGGGAGAGAAGCCATTCAAGTGCCAGACATGCTCGCGCTGCTTTGCGTCCAAGTCGCTGTTGAATGAGCACCAGGCAATGCATTCCACGGAGCGGCCATTTAAGTGCGACAAATGCGCGGCAGCCTTCTCCCGTCCCAAAGCACTTTATCATCACAAGCATCTGCATTTGGGCATCAAGAAGTTCAAGTGCAAATTGTGTGGCAAGGCATATGCCCAGGCAGCTGGTCTCTCCGCGCATATGCGTGGCCACAAAGTACAAACCGTCAATGGCATTGCCGATGGCGTAACAACAACAGCCACGTCTTCATCCACCCGCTATTGATAGTTCAGAAGATGGAGACTTTGATACTAATATTAGGCTACCTGTACAGCATTTTTAATTATGCAGTTGAGGTTCGCTAAGCTGATTTGCAATTAGCACTTCCGTACAGTGAAGTGATTTTGTGGTCCAACTTGGCGAAGTTCGACTGTATAAACTGCACAAATTTATCGAATAATCATTTGTTATTAAGACCATTATCATTAGTTATAACCGGACACTATTAAAATTGTTTTTTTTTAAATAATGCTGTGTTTTAATGTAAGACGCACAGAAACCAGGCAAAATACCTGCGGCTATGCGTAATTATTTTAATAAATCATTTGAAAAATCAATCGTAATATGTGTATTGAATTTGGATTTTTAAAATCAATGTGAATAATTATTGACTTTGGATTTTACAAATTATATTGATAATTATTACGATTGATTTCAACAAATCAAAATCATAACCCAAATCCCTGGCGAATAAAAAAAAAACAGATTTGGCCATGCCCCCACAATATTCCTATTTAAGCCCTGACATAGTCAAAATAGCAAAAAAGATGCTATATGGCTGTGGTATGTATATAGTATAGTATTGGTTAATTTGAACATTTTTGATTCGCTTCAACATTTATTTCGAACAGGAACTTATAACTAGACGCATAATAAGTTTACATTGATATACACGAGCTAACCTTTTTTTCATGGTTTTCGCTACGTGCATTTGCCTTTTATAATACTTAAAGTATATAAATATTTGTATATATATACATATATATATATGTATATATATATATAGTATTTACCTTAAAACACAAATAAAAAAAAATTGAGGAAATGTTTTACATACATCCTGAAAACTGACTAGACAGCAGTAGCAAGTCCAAGCAGCGGCTGCTTAAAGACTCCATTTACATACATACTATGTGCATACATATACAACACACACACATATATATATATATATATATTCAGATATATGTATGCATGTGTGTATGCAGAAGAATTTAAGCCCAGACGCGTATAGTGTAATCCCAGCTGCCAGTGGATAGCGCCGTGCCATCGGGCGACACCTGAACGCAGGAGACTTTGTTCTCATGACCATACAGGAGGCAGACGCGCTCCGATTTCAGTGTGTCCCACAAGTTGACCGTGTAATCATTGTAGCCGGCGAATAAAAGTCGGCCGCTGACCGAAAAGTCCACCGAATTGACGCCAAAGATGATGCTCTCCTTGGCAAAGACGGCCACCTCGCGATCGGCACGCATATCGTACAGTCGACAGCTGCTGTCATCGGAGCCGGTGGCAATCGCATCGCCGCATGGATGAAATTTAACGCTATTCACATCCGATTGATGGCCTTCAAAGGATTGGACGACATGTCCGGAGCGCATGTCCCATATAAAGGCCATGCGATCACAGCTGCCAGAGACGAAAGTGTTGCCCGTCTCATTGGGCGCCAAATCGATGGCCATCACATCGCCGGAGTGACCATGAAAGCTTTGCAACAATTGCCCAGATTCGACATCCCAAAGTGCACAGGTTGAGTCGCCACTGCCGGTGAGTATTTGCTGATCCGAATTGGGATAAATGCAGCATGACATGTAGCTGGTGTGGGTGCCAACGGTTCGCTTTTTGGCAGCCATTTCCTCATCGGATGTGATCGGATATACGGTCACCTTATTGTCCAGTCCACCGCAGGCCACATAATTACCAGATGGAGCATACGCGCACGCCATTATCCATGTAGTTGGCATTGTGACGGCATGCTCTTTGTTTGTGGTGAACGCATCCCATATGATCAAGCGACCATCTTGGGATGAGGAGATAATGTGTCGCTTATCGGGACTCCAGTCGGTGCACAGCACCTTCGCCTGATGACCCTTTAGCACTTTGCGCGGCTTTATGTTCACATAGGCAATCTGCTCGAGTCTCTCAGCAATATTGGAGAGATTGACATCGTTCAGCTTTTGGCGCTCCTCTTCCAGTTTTGTTTTCAAATTTTCCGCCTCCTTCAGCAGGCATGCCATCTTTTCATTGGCAGTGGCATTGCTGCCTGCAGCGGCGGCACTCTCCGACATTTTTTCTAAATTAATTTGAATGTTTATGTTCTGTCCGTGCCGTAATGTTTAATGTAAAAGCGGGGGCGAAAAATCAATATACTCGCTGCACTTAGAAAAAAGTGTATACACGAATACACAACGGGCGGCTGCTGCCAGTGTGTAAAATGCATGACATTCTTTACCTTCTACACAACACTAAGCAGACACGCACAGACAAACAAAATTGCTCGCTATCGGTTAAGCACACACCTATCGCTAAAAACACACTAAGAAACTCTGGCTCACTGCTGACGGCTGACTTTCATAATAAAATCACTCACTAACTAATACGGTAGTTTAAATAAAGGAAAAGCTTTAAATATCCGATATTTGTTGCTGCATTTGATGTGCGCCAAAAACATCGATAGCTCATAATATCGATAATTGAAAGTGTCATCGTTGAACAGCTGTGTTTTCGGTGCGACGGTATCTTTGATTTTGGAGCCTAACGCGACGCCAAACATAAATGGGCGAAATTTTAAAGAGCAACTGTATTGCAATAATCAGGACACGACAGGATGATCAAATTGCAGCCACCAACTACGGATTACGGCCGAACATATTTCAACTTTCGTTGTGGCGAAGTGCTCTGCCTGGGCCCCACCAGCTACGATGTCTGCTGTGCGCTGTGCGGCCAGCGGTTGCCATTTGATGGATTTCCACAACACTTCCGACTGGAGCATCTGACCGAGACAAAGATTGAAGACTGTAAGCTGTTCAATGGACAGGATGCAGAGGGACAGCACTTGGACGCACCAGTGCTGGAGGTGGACGTTGAGCCGCTTGCTATTAAGTTTGAGGATGATCCCATTGCGCATGATGAGACTGCACACGAGTCCAATGAACATGTGCACGTTGATTTGGCTCAGATAGCGCTGCTCGACCAGGAGCATGAGACTGATAAGGACGCAAATTCTGCACCTACTGAAGATTCGAATGATGACAATAGAACAATTGCAACGCGTCGACAACAACGCACAGCGGCCCTAAAAAATGTGCTTGTCCAGCGATCAGAAACGCTTCTAGACTGGATGGCAGCAGCAGCGGCAGTTGACGGCAGCGATGCCCGATGTCTCGAGGTCAATGGGGATTCGGCAACGGATGCCAACGATGAAGAAGAGGACGACACCAGAGACATGCTCTTCCAGTGTGATCAATGTGAACGCGCATACAACACCAAGCGCAGTCTGCAGAGCCACAGACGCAGCAAACACAATGTGCGCAAGCGAACAAAATCAGCACAGCACAAGATTGTCACAGATCTACCCATTATGCCGTCAGCAGGAGGCAGCGTGCGCCGGCGGCACAGTAAGGGACCGGCGAGGATCTATAAATGTGATGAGAGTGAATGCAATCAGACATTTCGCACGGAGCGAGATTTGCGCGGCCATCGATGGAAGCATACGGGCATCTTTTGCGATATTTGCGGCAAGCCATTTACGCAGTCGGGGAATATGATGCGTCATCGTCAGCGGCATAGTGGGATCAAACCATACAAGTGCCAGGAGGCCGATTGCGAGGCGACATTCTACACCCAAAAAGAGCTGACATCGCATAACATTTGCCATACGGGCCGCATGCCGTGCATCTGTGAGGTGTGCGGTCGCCCATGTCGGGATCGTGGCGTCCTCACTGCCCATATGCGACGACACACTGGGGAACGGCCGGCGAAGTGTGAGGTATGCGGCAAGGCATTCTATAGCTTCCATGACCTCAACGTGCACGCTGTCTCGCACACAAATCTGCGGCCATTTGTCTGTGATGTTTGTGGGTCCACATTTCAGCGGAAGAAGGCGTTGCGCGTCCACAAGCTTCTGCATTCCGAGCAGCGTAAATATTCGTGTAAGCTGTGCAACAAATCCTTTGCCCAATCCGGCGGACTAAATGCCCACATGCGCACCCACGAATTGAATCGAACCAATCGAGCGAAAGCAATTGCCAAAGCAGACACAATCACAACCATGTCCACAGTTCAGCTTGAAATTCCCATCGAAGTGGATGACGACGTTAACAACGATGACGATGACGTTGATGATAATGATGATATTGATGATGATGATGAAATGCTGCAGGAGGCGGTAACCATTGAGCTGATCCAGGAGGAGACTGCCTCACATGTGGAAACTGTTACCGTCGCCACTGCAGGCAGCTGGCATCAAACATAACCCGATGCAACAACTACACCAACTATTCCTAAGACCTGCGTTGTGTTTCTATTTTAAGCTTCTCCAAGTCTCGCCACTTTCAATGTAAATATAAAAGCAACCATGAACAGATACTTCCATATACTACATTCTTAAGCATTATTAAATATTTAAAGAGGCATCTGCCGTCTCCCATATATACCCTTGAGCCAAGTCATTAGAGTGTTTCTCGTCGCAGTCTGTGCCGCATCTCTCGATACTAAGTGCTTGTATAAATGTCTTGTATAGATATGGTGGTCGTATTAACAGTGAATCGAATGATGAGCTCTTGTATCTTGACTTATCAGACGATATTATATATATTCGAGAATTCCTGGATTCTAGAGGACACATTGAAGTCGGAATTTACATGTATAAACACTTCACGAAATTCGATTGAAGGCACGAGTGTTTATGGTGCTTAAAACTGCACCAAGCCTAACAGGACCTTGTTTTGCGCATTTTTAAACGGCGCTTCTTCGTACACTGTTTTGATGCATTGGAATGGAAGTTCCGTTAGTTTCTTCCAAGACTTTTCCATATTTGTGTTGTTTGGAGGCAGTTTGGAATGGGAAAGGAAAAAACACTTTAGCCCAAGGAGATTGATGAGGGCTACAAATACATCGGTAGTATTCGATTGGATTGGAAGAAAATGAGGTCAAAGCCAGTATTAACTAAGCATAGCCAGATTAAATTAAAATTAAATTCGGGATAAGTAGTTCAAAGTTTAAGAGTGGCCAGCAAGGACACCCGAATTGAATACCACAGAGAACATATGGGGACACCTGCTCTGTCGAGTTTAAGTAGATTACCGATCATTTGAGACAGTTGAGCAGCTACGAAAGGCAGTCGTTAAGGAATCGTCCGAAATCCCACTAAGTTCTAAAAAGTTGTTGAATCGAAGCCAAATCGATTTTTTTTTAGTTATAAACAAATCTGGAGGCTGAACATAATATTAATGTCTTACTTTCATGTGATTTCTAAATGGCATATTAATTTTATTAGCACTGCCTTTAATCGAATTTCTCACATTAACCTCACATATTGGTTGGGTATCTCTCAGAGCTGGACGCATTGAATATGGCGTTTGCCAAACGCCTGGAGAAGAATCCAAATGTCATACTGATGCCCGTATTCGACAGAGAAGTATGATCGTGAGCCCAGCACCACTGAAAAAGCAGCAGCGCCTGCTGCGGCCTCCTCCAGTTAGGTATACCCTTATAGAGGGTATTATTAATTCCGATAATAACCCGTATTTAACACAATGGAATTTTTCCACATCAATGCATTGGGTGTTAAATCGAAAATAAAAGTAGACGTATCAAAAATGATCGGTACAAAAGTGTCCTTTATTCTATGTGCGGCACTCGCTATTGAGGTACTACATAAATATTAATATGCTTGTGTGTATGTATGTATGTATATGCAATATATATATTGCCTGAATATAGACGAGTATACTTGTATTGCAATCTGTATGCTACCAGAATATTGCTTCCAACGTATGCAAATTAGAAAAATTAAGGTTACTTAAGGCTAAAAATACAAATAAATATATTAATGTCTACATCAGATAATAACAAAATGGACGTTTTTGTGATCACAACTGGAATGCTTCCAAAATCAGCGCTTATCACATAACTAGAATAAAAATATAAAAAAGAAACAAGCAACAACCAAATTTTAGAGTTCGAATATAAAAATAACTTAAAGATTGTTACAGACTGACCAAGGTATAGACGGGCTCATTGAGTAGATAATGTTTCGTCGCATATTTATACGGATATTGACAATAATATTTAACAAAACATAACTGGGGATGAGTGATTTTTGTTTGTTTTGGTAGGAGTATTATCGTGGAACTACTTCATGTTTATCGTTAAAATATAAAATGCATGTAAATAGTTACAAAAGTTGGCTTACTACTACTATATATGTTGTATATATCAGTTAAGATATAGTTTTTCATAGCTAGGGTATACACATTGGTTGGCTGTGATGTTGCGGTTGTGTATCTGTGACTAATGCTCGTAATACATATATATAAATATATATCTATATAAAAAATATGCACGTAATTTGAGCCACTTGTTTTTAAGTACTATATTGCTTCGTTCAGCTTTCGACTTGAGACATTGTGCTTAAACAATGTTGATCTCAATCTTGATGAGCAGTCGATTGTCGGCACAGAAGCCCAATTTCATAATATTGGATATGTTGGCATATTCGACGAAGCCAAAGCCACGAGTGCTGATCGCCTCGCGCGGCTGATGGAAGGCGAGTATTTCTGGCTTGGTCATGATGGTGTCGTGCTGCGAGAGACTCGCATCGCCTGGATGCACCATGCACAGCTTGATCCGTCCCTTGAATGGCCAGTCCAAATGGAAATCGTTCTCCGATTGCATTAGATGCACATGCAAACAGAGCACATGCGGCTTCCTCGGCTGTATATTCAAGCGGGCACAGAACTTATAGCCATAAGGCGACGTATAACATTCATGCGAATATGCCAGATTATTGGCATTGGCGCGCAGGCGATCAACCAATGCGCTCAGCTCCTCAATATGCCAGACGATTGTGCCGTTGCTGTAGCGCGCATCGATTGGCTGCTGTCGTCGCAGCTGGTCTTTCAGGTTATCGATGCGGGACTCCTGCTCCCTGGTGCGCTGCTCCAGCACAACGATGCGTTGATACATTGTCTGAACGATTTGCTCATCGACAGCATTGGCATATTGTGGCGGCGGTGGCAACTGACCGGACTTATGACCATTCTCCAGCGTTCCACTGCTCGGCTTTTGTGGCTGCCATGTGGCGATGGCGGTCTGTTGATGGGCCTGCAACATAAGCTGCAAGTGATGCGGCATATCCGTTTTCAGGTGCTCCTCTAACTGATTTGTCTCCGGGCGACCAACAAAATCGCATTTAATACTAGCAAAGGGGCACTTCTCCTCGAGCGGTTGCTGATGCTGCTGTTGCCGTCGATACGGGCAGCTGGGCAAATGCTTATGCAACTCAATGGGTGAGGCGATGACGGCACAGCCGTGCGGCGAATTTGGGCACTTGTGCTTAATCTGTTCAATCTCACGACGCGTATAGTTGTCGGGAAAGATGTCCTTCTCCGCAGAGAGCTGCTTGTTGTCCAGCGGGCAGCACTGATTATGGTTCTGCAGCCAGTCGCTGAGGCAACTCCTGCAAAAGCGATGACCGCATGATGTCACCACCGGCTCATTCAGCCAGTCAATGCAAATGGCACACTCGTAACGCGAATCTGGATAATCCGTATCGCCATCGTGTTCTCCGGACGTATCTGAGGCACAATAGTTCCGATTCAACGCCAACGTCCGTGGTGGTGTGCTCTCCAAGGCTCCAGCTCCACCGCCACCAGCAGCATTCATTGTTGTTGTTGTAGGTGTGGTACTGCTGCTTCCAGCGATGCGTGTTCCATTGCTGTTACTGTTACTGCTATGCTGCTGATGATGATGATGATGATGATGTGGCTGCTGTTCTTCGTGGTGCTGCAGCTTCAATTGCTTTTGTTCCTGTGGAGTTCGCTGCATGGCGTTGCCGAAACGTCGATGCATGTGTCTCGTTTGCCCAATGCTAGTCTTAAATTAATATTAGTAGCCAGATCTTCTTAAGCACTAAAACTGTGAATCGATATTATCTGAGACCTCTTGTGATGTCATCGATGTTTTTCTATCGATATATCACTGCATGGTAAGCTGATATATATAAATTTTTATATATGTATATTTTTATATATATATAATATTATATTCACATATTATATTATAGGTACAGCGGAATGCATCTTAAAACGCAGATCCACTCGATTTTGAGTAATTTTAAGATTTTAAGTCAACATTACTGTACTCTTTATTTTACCTTAAATACATTTGGTTCTTAAATATTTATTTATTTATCAATATAACGCATTTGACTTGTTTCAATTTGGTACCACTTCCTATGTTATTTAAAATTTTGTCTATATTTTCGGTGTAAATATTCGATTGGCGGACTATCGATATTTATACAGCAAAAATATTTATGCCATTGCGTCGCCAGTGTTGGAAATTACCGGCACATCTTAACAGCTGAGCAAATTAAATTTTTCAAATAGAGTTGTAATCTGCAATACGTTCATCCGTTTTCTATGTTACAAGCAATAAACTTTCCATGTAGCTAATTAAAATAATAAGTAAATTTATTTATTTCAAAAATGAATAAATAAAATATTTTACAATTAAATTACTTAGCAATGCGTTATCGAAGATGCTGAGCTTTACGCATTCTTTTGATAACATTACGCAACGCATGTACACTGAGTTCACACACGCACCTGTTTCACGGCACACCAGGTATTTCCCGAGAGAGTAACAGAGGAAACAGAGAAAGAGCGAGCAAGAGATATATAAATTCACCTGCGCGTAAATTAAACACACGAACAGTCTGACTGCAACGTCCGAACCTTATAAAACATCAGCGCCGCGCACTCGGAGCGACATTTGTGTGCGAGACGCGTCCCGAAACGCGAAACCTTAAAATCGAAAACGTTTGCTATAACATTGAATGAAAAAAAACAAAATACGAAACAAACAGACAGCGAGACAGACAAAACTGACATAATGTCACAGAAGTTAACAGTGAAATGCAATTGCAATTATATTTATTTGCTAATATGCCTGATGGCCGTGTTCGCCTGGCAGCTGTGCGCTGCCAAGCAGATGCCGTTGCCTGCCAATGTTGCTGCCGTTGCCAGTGCAGCACCAACCACAACAACAACAACTGCAGCATCACGAGCCCAGCAACAACAACAACGATATCACGCATCGTACGATAATCATGATAATAACGATGACGACATAAACGGCGATGCATCGTCGCCGTCGGCCCGCAAGCGTCGACAAGTCTCGGATTGGTTTATAGCACCAAATACACGCTGGTGCGGTCGCGGCAACACAGCAAATGGCACATATAATGTATTAGGCGGCGCATCGATGGCCGACAAATGCTGTCGAACGCATGACCATTGCAAGTTTTTCATAGCGGCGATGTCCAATCGCTATGAGCTATTCAATTATCGACCTTACACACTGTCGCACTGCAGCTGCGATCGTCGCTTTCGCACATGCCTCAAGATGGCCAACGACGAGGATGCCATCACCATTGGCAAGCTATTCTTCAATGTGGTGCAAACGCAGTGCTTTGTCCTCAAGACGGAGAAAATTTGCCAGCAGCGCGGCGACTCGAACAACTGCCTCGAGACAATTGAGCGCCGCAAAGCCTATCTCAGGGACAATAAAAAGTTTTAGACGTCAAAGCAGCAGGTAAATAATAATTAAAGTTTGCCAAACACAATTGAAAATCTTGTAATAGCTTATCTTAACTCTTTTGCAGCATATTTAACCAAAGCCTGTTTTGCTGGCTGCGTCCCATTTGCGAATTATCTGCCAATTAAGCATGAACAAACAACAACAAAATCAAGACACAAGAAACATTGCCATTTTATGTTTGAAAGCTAATGGCGAAACTGAAACTCAATGCAAGGATGAACGACTAAACAATATAATCATTGCAGAGCATTAATCACGTACTTAGATACATATACTCTATATACTCGAATATTATAATATACCAGACACATTGATGTATTTAGGACGCATCCTATGCAGACATACATAAATGTTCTTATTAAAGTGCTATTATACTGCCTAATATATAATATAAATACATTATATACATTAAGTTTTTTTTTAGTCGTAGTCGTAGTTTAAACATACAATCCATAGGCTGCCCTTGAAACCAAGTTTTAAATAGTTTGTAGCTAACACATAGCCGGTCTAGCCGTTATTATGCATATACATATATATATTATACATATATACAAATATATATCCGGGATTAAAACAAAATTGTTCCCCTATTATTTATTAGGTGTTGAGGCATAATTCTACACACGTCAAATCAATTATTGCCTTGATTTGAATCATGTATAATCTCTAGTATAATCATGTATTTTACAAAAATCAATAAAACGAAAGTGATTAAAAAACTCAACGAAAATGTCTGTCGCAAAATGCAAAAATCCCAACATTTGGAATATTGGACTTTAAGCTCGGCAACGTTATCAGCTGAATGCTTGATACATATATATATATATATATATATATATATATATTTCTATATGTATATAGAAGATGGCATATTAATTGATGTCGCATCTCTCAGTTTTCCGTCACATTGACGTAGCTATTGCTGATGACCCTTTGACACCCGGCAACAGAAACGGAAAGCACATTTCTCCGTATTTTGTTGGCTATTTGTTGTTTATGTTGCTGCTTAGACGCAGATGCGTCATGATTTTTATTATTTGTTTTTATTATTCGGTATTTGGAAAACATTGTTTCAACTGCGTGGTAGCCTTCAAGCCACATCGATTTTCGATACTGATTTGCTATCGACTCTAATCGATAGCTCGCCCACTAAAATCCATGCGGCACAGAGCAGTTGATCAGTTGTCAATATTTAAATGTGGTATTTGAGTGTGTTACACACAAGGGGGGCGTGTCTATTGCTGCTCCATAAATTCCAGTTAATTCCTGATGTGACGCTGTCACCTGTTGTTGTCGCTGATAGCCGACACTTGTCGTAATCTGAGTGATAATTGACGCTAGTTTTTGTTGTAGTTGTTATCCACTCAGTATGTCTATTCATATACTGCGTCATCAAAGGTACAACAAATGTGTGTAATCTGTATGTTTACTCATTACACAAGTGTATATGAATTATTATGAATAGTTACACATCAATATACGTTTATTTTTGGTTGTAAGACGTAATCAAAGCCACTGCTGATTATTTGTACATTTTGTTTAGAGTTTAGCTGACGTTACTACAGAAATCCAATGGGGCTCAGGTGATGCTGGGATGAAACGTAAGCAGATCTGGGTCTTTTGTACGTTCACATGCCCAAAAAAGAGAATAGAATACTAAGGAACAGCAATACACACTTACAGACCGGAACACACCTCATCACATCTAATTTTTAACAAGTAAGAATGCACTAGTCGAGTGAGCTCGACTACGAAATACCCTGAACCCAGATTTATTGTTCTTTTTGTACTCCAAATGTGAGAGATCGAAGTGTGTCGAAGGGCGGACAGACAGACATTGCTAGATAGACTATATAGATATATATGTATGCTTAATGGGGTGGGAGATGTTTCCTTGATATGATATCGTCTCCAACTGGCCTAGCTGCAGTCCAATGCTGAGAATATTGCACCTGATGATTAACACCACCAACATCAATAACTATGGCTTAATTTGAATAGTTACTTGTTTTTTTTTTTGTGCAGTGATATATATTTATTGTAACTATGAACGATACAAATATGATAAAAATATATATATAAAAGCAATATGAAATTTGGATGCACAATTCTTATTGGGCATGGTTGCGGACAGTGGAACAACATCGACGATAATATAGACAACGGCGCATATAGACACAGATCAGTCCCTTGATAACCTCAAACGTGACGGTGCCGATGGCAATGGCAATGGTGAACGGTGTGCTATAATGGTTGCCATATATCGCTTCGCTGATGAAAGCGACAAATGTGGGCAGAGTGAGAACGGTGCAGAAGGGACACTTGGTATGTTCAAAATTCTCGACATATTCGACCATATACAAATACATATCCTTAGACTCGTTGTCCTCATCAGCTTGCTCCAGCCAAAGCACCAACCGACATGCCCAATCGAAACGTTGGTGATATAGCAATGCCATTGGCACCCCCGGAATCAAAGTGTATAGTATTGTGCCGTCCTGACTAAGCCCTTGATTCAGTGCTGATACTCCAAATAATAACATTAACGCGTAGATGATGAACACCAGTGTGCTAAGGAATAAGCTGGCACAGAGCTGTCCGTAAATTCGATCCACAACATTGAGCAGTGCATCGAAGCGGTGAACGGTATATTCGGTATATTCGGTTTTGCATTGTGGACAGCTGACGTGCATGTCCGCATTCTTCAGCCGCTTCTCGCTGATCCAGCGACAGAGGCATGATTCGTGCACCCATTTAATGGAGCCGCGACAGCGGCAAGGATGACGCCAATCACTGCAAGCTGTTTCCTCCTCCGTATTCCAGCAGATCCAACACTGGCGCTGACCACTGTCCATCTTGACGGATTTGATTCGGCTCCTAACCGCTTGGCAACAATTTTTTAAATGTTCAAAAAACGAAATTTTGATATTCGATAGAATTTTTCTCAAGGAGTTGTGAATAACTAAAAAATACAAAGCAGCTCAGATGACAGACCTGAAAGTGAATTCCAAGTCAAGATCATAAGAGAGTGCTCTCTCTACTATTCAGATCTATCTAATCTGCCCGGTGCCAAATATTACACTTGCCTCAGATGTTGCCCTGCCCTAATTGGAAAATTCCATCAGCTGTATTTCGGACATAAACCTCAACTCAAGGAGATAACTCAAGAACTGTGCTCATTTTCAGGAGCAATGTCATTTTATTTGATCCTTAAAAGGAATAGGATCCAAATGGCAATTTGTGTGATGATGGGTTAAGACTTGACGCAAAACTGATTTATATTTAAAGCGACACCAAGATGATGCCCCATTTTAATACTCAGTTGTGTGTCTGTAGCCTAGATTTCCGATAGCTTTAGTGTGGTTCATTTGTTGCACTGCGAATGTGGCACACGCCAACAGGTTTGTGGCGGCAACCACATACAGTCGCAAAATAGGCAAAGGCCAATTTTAAAGTGAGGTGCAAAACTGGCAACTGGTAAACTGCATACTAGATGTGGCAAGTGCACAAATCACTTATTGATCACTGGTTGAATGAGAAGATATATGTATGTATGATGATATCTTAAACGTAACTGAAACATTAACTATTTTGGTAGTTGAATTGAGGTCAAGACCTTGACTTACTTGCCGTTGCCAAAAGTATGTTTGCAATAAATATTCCTGTTAACACATCCACTCACACACTCACACACACACACACATACAATTACTTTTTCCCGGAGAAAATCAAAGCACTCATTAAAAATCACATTTGGAGTATTTTCGATATGGATGTCGACGAGTCAAGCACCAAGCACCAAGCACCAAGAGCACAGTACGCACTGAACTTGTCAGCCCGAGAGCAGAAGAACATTTGGCTGACCGAAAACCAAAATGATTTCAGCCAGAACAGGCCGAGGCCAACTGTTGGCAACTGTTAAGCGTCTCGAGACTGTGGCTTTCGACCACTTACGCCCGGCCAGATGCCTTTCCATTCCACTTTTTCCACATTGGCAACTTGCTAAAAGGCAACAAACGGTACACAAAAAAACACAACAACAACAACAACAACAAGCCAAAGCTTGACTCAATTGGGGCAACTGGCCAGCAAACTGAACAGCCGAAATGGAGATGAAGACGCTGCTGCATTGGGGATGCTTTGTGTGTCAGATCGGGCTCAGAGAAAGGGAATTCCAATGCCAATGCCAATGGCAATAGATTTGCTCCATATTCCATAGTCCAGTGAAAAGTGCTGAAAATATAACGATTTGATTGGAGAATTCCAATTAATGTGATTCTAAATAGATTATCCTATATAGGATAGGAACTAATTTGGCATGTTGGCTCATTCGGAGGATTGTAAACAACCTCTTAAGTACTGTTGCAATATGCAACTATTCAACACTATTTTTCCCAAAACAGTCAAATTACCAGCCTAGGAAAAGATAGTCAGCCAAATTTGACTGTCAAGTTACAATTTCTTCAAGATGTGCCGAATTCAACTTAAAACGGCACTATCGGAATGCGGACATATCCATCCTCTCCGATAGTCAAGCAGCAATAAATGCAATCAAAAGTAGTCCACTCTGGACAATGATGGACCCCGGGCCACAAGGACATAGCGGCTGACGAGCAAGCAAGAATGGGGGCAGAGAAACCCCTGACAGGACCTGAACCGTATTGTGGCATAGGAAGACACACAATACGGCTGCAACTCAGAAACGAAGAAAGTCAGAGGCGAAAACGGAGCTGGGCAAAGGCACCAGGACTCCGACAAACCAGAAGTCTTTTAGGTGGCTATAATCACAAACGATTTAAGCAAGTAATATCCATGGGGAAGAACAGGCTCAGGATACTCACCGGTCTATGGACAGGACACTGTAGACTGAGAAGTCACCTAACCAAGTTATGTATTTATAGTTTGTGGAAGCGAGGAGGAATCCTCAATGTACATCCTGGTTTGGTTAGCTGGGTAAACAGCATAGATTGATCCTTTAGCAGCTATATAATATATATATATATTGTGAAGAGCCATATAGCTTTGACATGTGCTATATGCGCCCCTCGCAACAATAGCAACCAGCAGCGCACGTGCCTACGTCAGCACACCCCCACTTGGCGCCGCCAGCACATTTCACTTCGGACAGCGTGAAACCCAAATGGGCCGGAAGCGGCAAAGCTACATCGGACAGCGTGAGGTGAGCGCCGCTGCAATTTCATCGAGGGCAGCGACCTCTGAGTGAGGCAACCGCTGATCGCCGCATATTGCAATCGCTGACCTAACGCCATCGAATGCAGCGATCGCAAAACGGTATTGGAGAAATACCAAAGATGACGCCACCAACGCGACCCGACCTATAAAAGAGGGCGTCGCAGATACGGAAGTCAGTCAGTCAGAGGGAGGCAGTCCGTCAAAAGTGAGAGACGAGTACGAAACTCGCTGTCGGGCAAGAGTAGGTCTGCGGCTCACCACAGTCAGTGCGAAATCTAGGAGCGAAGTCAGTCAGAGAAGGTCTGATCGCCACCTAGCTGGTACATGGAACCATAATACCATGATAATAATAATAATTCAACCACGATCCCACAGCTCGACTGAGTTTTAGCCTAGCTAAAACTAACCGAATTGAAAAGGTTCGTTACCATATATATCTGTTATGGCCATAAGTCATCAAACAACCTGAAATTGGAACTAAAAGAAAATGGATTTTTTTGGTTTTTTGTATAAAAATAGTTTTGTTTATTATTTTTTCTGTTTCGCGTTTTGGTCTCTGATTGAATTGTTTCAAATTAATTGTTAATAACTATTACCTGCTAATTTGTACATAAAAATGAGTCAGCAAGCAGCATTTATTATTGCATATATTTATAGGCGCACGAGGGCGCCACCCATACCCCCACGCTCTTCCCCCAACCCAAATTAGCTGTTCCCTCGGGAACCCATCGAACACAGATGCCAAACAAAAAAAACTTGCAACAATCAACGAATGGTGCAACAGAAGGCAATTTACGCTACGAGGTTAATAATATTGGTTAACTTGTTACTTTTATCTCGATAATTATCGATTACCGATTTAGTTGATTTGGTTTTTTTTATAGGCAGATTGAATTCGATATTGCTTTGAATATATATATATGTATCTAGAACGATATATACGATTAATTATTGATGATTTGTTTAACTTTTTCCGTTTTTCGTTTTTCTTTTCTTTTTTTTTGTTTTTGTCTTTTTTGAGAGCATAAACAACAGATTCGTCTAAATAATAATATTAATTGTTTGAATAGTTAGTCGCTTAAAAAAAGCTATTTTTGCTTTGTTGTTTTTTTTTTTTTGGTTTTTTTTTTGGTTATTTTTGGTTTTTTTGCAAATAATTCATTTCGCAAACGATTTTCGATTTAAGCCATTTCTTTTCAACTAATAATTGAAAGCGCCCTCTAGCGACGAATATATATATATATATATATATACAAGCTTTATATATTGGGTTTTTTTTATATGATTTCTGTCATATATCTTTCAGTTTTTGTGGTTGTAAGTATAAAAAAGAAGTTTCGACATCTGGATTTATAATGCTGAAGTCAAGTTTTGACGATTATAAGTTGAAATTTTTGTTACACATACATGCCTAATTATCGTATAAATATATTTATATATATATATAATGCGCATATGTAAATATATATATCATTTTGGGATAAGAATCGATATAAATTATTATTTTTTGTGTGTGAAAATTAGAGCTAATCACTTTGCAACTTACATACTTTTACAAATTTACAATTATTATATATATATATGTATATGTATGTCTATATATATATATACATATACATATACATATGTAGTTTTCTATTTGTATGTATAAACGATTTGTTCTTCAGACTTAAGAATTGAGTTACTGGTGTGGTGTTTACAGTTACATGTTTATGTATTATTATTATTATTATTATTATTGTTGTTGTTGTTGTTGTTGTTGTTATTATGTTTTTGGGCGTGGCTAAGGCTGGCATCTAATCAAAGAACGCAATTGGAGACAGTCGACAAACATGTTGCACTTATAAGCAAATATACATCTAAATATATATATATATATATACATATATATATATATGTAGTTATATATGTGTATGTGTTGGTTTATAGCTTTAACATGGGCCAAATTCTACAAAATGTGTGTGTGTGTGTGCTTCATTGTCTACTCGGTTAGTTTTAGCTTTCTTTTCTATTATTAAGGCAAATCGCACAAGTCAGGGGTTGCATATAGATATAGATATATATATATATATGTATATATATATATATGTTGCATATACTCAAAGTGTCTATGTTCTTAAATATAGTTTTGTATGTGTGAACAACAAGAAGACTAAATACCATTTGTATATCCACTCACATACATATACTTATATATATATATATATATATATATATGTGTGATATATATATATATATATAGTTGCATATATGTAAATACATACAGCGCTTGAGTTATTTAAAGCTGATATATTTCGAAGAGTGGAGCTTTGGGTGATAACGATACTTTTTGCTGTTGTTGTTGTTGTTGTTGCATTGTAGCGTGAAGAGACTAACGGACATAGTATTGGAAGAATAAATATATGATTTGATATATATATATGTATACCCTTGCAGATTTACATTTCTATATATGTATGTATATATGGATATATTTGAATATTCTATACCGTCTGTTTTAAAGCTATCTGCGAATCCTGGCATAGATCCGTTTTCTCTCTGTCTGTGCAACATAAAAATTATGCTCGATGCACTGAAGACTCTCAGTGGATTTTGTTGTCGTTGCAAATGTGAAAACACAATTTCAATTCACGCACTTAAAGCTGATGCTGAAGCATTTCTAGTATTTACTAAAGCTAATCCTCAAAATGTTCGATTTGTTATGTGAATCAGTCAAACTGCCCAAAGAAAAAAAAAAAAAAATGAATGAATAAAAGTTAAAAATAAAAAGGATGCATATTTAAGAGTGTTTTTGTTGTTGTTTGTTTAATAATTGTAAGCATTACTTATGATTAGAAATAATTTGAATAGGTGCCTAAAATGGGAACAGCTCAAAATCTGTAATACTTAAAGCTTAGCCACAAAATAATAATCGAAATTCGAGCAGATAAATAAAGGGAAATGAGAGTATAGGGGCAAGCTTGACTGTAGTATAAATATGTGTGTATGTGTGTGTGTATGTATGTATAACTGTTTGCTGCAAGGGTATCTCAAGTTCGGCACGCTGAATATAATTCTTAGCTGGTTTCATTTTAGTGTCTGTTTGTATTTCTAATGCACTCGTTTTGCTCAGGACTGCTCTCTCTCTCTCTTACTATTGCTTTCTCTCTCTCTCTCTCTGTTACTGTTGCTCTCCCTTTCCAATGTACGCATGCTTGAGGTATCAATGTACTTATAAAAAATAAAAACAAAAAAAAAAAACCAAAACCACTCTTGTCATCCCACTCGGATTGGCTAGTTCGCTATTGCTGTCTCTCTCAGAGGCGGTATTCGTAGTGGGCGGAACGGGAACGTCTCGCACCCGAATACCAACGATAGGGCACACGCTGCTGGTGCAGCGCAACACCCAGTGCCAGATTGGAGTGGGTGGCGCCACCGATATCAGCGCCCGGACTACGCGCCAACTGCAGTGTCAGCGCCAGCCGTGCCTGCTAGGAGGATGACGATGCCGATGGCGACGGTGTGCTGGCGCTGGATGTATGGCAATGTCGTCGTTGCTGCTGCTGCTGCTGCTGTTGCACCTGCACCTGCCCCGTTGTTGGCGATGGCAGGCGTCTGCCCAGTATGCCACCAATGCCGGGCAATGTGGCGCTGGCATCCAAATAAGCCTCGGGACTGAACCGGACGCGACTATGCTGCGAACCAATCGAACCCTCCTTGGCACTCAAATAGGAGCTATCATCGCTGGTCAGTGAATCCGGCGGCGTTGCATTTGTCGGTGTGCCCTGCTGCGATGAGATGCTGCCATTGTGTGTGCCACTGTTGTACTTCTTTTTCTTCAGCGAACTGCGCAACTTGCTGCCGCTCACCAGAGGCAGCTGCTGCTGCTGCTGTTGTTGTGGCAATTGATAGTTAAGAGCATGTTGCACAAAGGGCAAAGTGGCGGGACGTGTGAGTGTGACGGCGGCGGCGGTGGCAGCGGTATATTTGGTGTTAGCCAGCGGACTATGCAGTATACGATTGATTAGCTTGGGCGATCCGGCGTAAAGCTCCTGTTTGCTGGGCGGCGGCGGCTGCGGCGGCTGCTGCTGCTGCATTTGCAATTGCATTTGTGCCGCTGCTGGCGATGATGGCTCGCATTCGTAGTCGACAACATTGAGATTAACATTCAGATTGAGATTGTTGTAATCGTAGAGCAGCTCCTCGTGCTCCTCGAGCAGCACATTCGAATTGTTTGAGACGGTGGACGGTGTGCGTCGATGGCCGCCAGCGCTGACACCCATTTGGGGTACACGCGGCGGCGGTGTTCGCGTCTGCAGCGGTGGCTGCAATTGGGCTGGTGGCACCGCCACCACTGCCATTGCCACCGGCACCTCATACGGATAATCCGGATACTGATAGTAGTCGGGCAGGCGATGATTGTAGTCGTACGAATAGTCCGGATACGATTTGCAATCGCGCTCATAGCCAAAATTCAATTCCGGCCGATATGGAAAGTAATTGGAGCCTGCAACGAATAAACAGTTGTAATTATCATGCAACAAATGGGCAGCTTAAGCGAACCTCACCAAAGTAGCCGTTGCGATAGGCGCCGCCGCCATCGTTGGAATAGCTGGGACCGTTGCGCAGATAGTCGGCGGGCGCATAGAGGGGCGGTGGTCCAATGCCGCCACCCACACGGAACTCCTCGAAGCCATCGTTGGCATTGGTGCAGCTGCTGCTGCTCAATTTGCGACGAGATGATGGCGTCGCCGGCTGAGAGGAGCCGGCATACAACACCGAATGTGGCACAGAATGTGGCTGTGTTGTCTGCTTCGATTGCTGCGACTGTTGCTGCGACTGTTGCTGCTGCTGTTGCTGCTGCTGTTGCAAATGCATCTGATGTTGTGGCGTGCGCTGCACGGGTGTGTAGTATGTTTGACTGCCGCCCACGCGCCGCTGTGCCACAGACTGCGGCTTGGACGTCCCCATCGTTATGTCCAGCGGTGAAAAGCTGCAGCATAAAATGAAAATATTTTCAAATCAATTCAAATTTCCATCAGAGAAAGCAGAGAGAATTTTCAAATAGTTTCCATTTCCAATGAATGCATCTAAAATTCCTCACTTGAGCCTGGAAAATATATCTCAATTTTATACAGATTTGTGTGCTGCTTTAAGGAGTTATATTGTATATATTATATATATTTTTATATAGTTTCTGATATATGAGAATCGATCGTTGACACTATATATATGTATATATAGCTCTCAGCAACGATCGATGAAAAGATGCTTTTTGTATTTTCATATCTGAATCGAACTTAGTCACGAATTGAAATGTTATTCGGTATATATATATATAGATATGTATATATATATATAGATATGTATATATATATATAGATATGTATATATGTTTATAAATCCTATATTCAGTTGATAGTTGATAACGTGATGTTAGTTTGCAATCCATGTAAGTATTCTACGCTAAGAAATCGGCTTATGGCAAAGGATCGAAATTTCCCAATGCCGTAACTTGGTCAAAATTGATCAGATTCTTATATATATATATTTATATATGAGTATTTCATTTACCATGCATTGCCCACATTATGCGTCCGCGTCGCCGTTTCCAGCTGCTGTTCAGCGTGATCCTGTTGATCCGGCTGCTGCTGCTGTTCCTCAATGGTTGCCTTCGGCGCCGCCTTCAAGGCGGGCAGCTCACTGAGGAGCGTGGGATGCACTGGCGACACATTCGACATGCGCACATCATAGCCAGCCGCGACGCCCGCCAGCAGCGATGCCATGTTGTAGAGCAGCAATTCGATCACGGATAGCTTCGGCTTGCGTGCCGCATCGCCGGCGTAGAGTGTCGGCAGTGGCACGTTGCTGGTGAAGCGACTGAGCAGATATGGCGATGGCGACATTATCGGCATATTGGCTGGTCCTGGCCGCCACTCATCCTTGCTGCTGTTGCCCTGATAGCCTGCATGATTCCAGTATTCCAGTATGTTGCAAGCGTGAACAGTTGACAAAACAGGTTTTGAGAAACGTTTCGCTAACGTGGAGAAAAGAGTGCTTGACGGGTAGGTGTGAGGGTATGGGGGGGGGGGAGTGTATCGGGAAGGGGGACAGGGGACAGAGAACACCGCAAGCAAAGATCCACCAACACCGCGTTTAGGGTTTCGAAAAGAGACACTTACAGCAACATATTAAAATAGTTTAATTTTGTTTTTTTTTTCTATATATTTTTAGTTGTTTTATTGTCGGTTTCGGTTTTGGTTTCAGTGTATTTTTGTAGCTGTTTTTGTAGTTGTTCCCTTTCTCTATAATATTATCATTTTGCTTTCGGTTTGATATCTATTTGTTGTCCAATTCTACATCCAATTCAAAAAAAGAAACGAATCAAAAAAAGAAGAACTAAAAACAAACATATGAGAAGGCGCTAGCCAAGGCTGCTCGACTGGCAGATACCCCGTAGCGACACAAGCAGTGATATCGCTAGATTTGTGCACAAGATGTACGAGAATCTTTTCTAGATCATAGATTCTTCGAGTGCCACACACAGACAAACTGATAACCCTTCTCAAAATGGATACAGGGTATTTCAAAAACTTGCATACAATAAAACATATCATTTTTTTTTTGTTTTTATCTTGTTTTGTTTTTCATTTTTCATCACAGTTTTTTTTATAGTTTTTTTTTTTTTTTTTTTAAATTTAAAATAAAAAATACTACAAATAAATAAAAGCCAATTTGCAAAAATCAATGTAAATAAAACTGTGCACAGAATACCAAACAATTAAAAAAAAATAATAAAAAATGTATAGAAGAAGCAGAAACACACAAATTCTGACAAACTTCATCGCTCAGCTCAAAACGTAAATGTAAAATGCAAAAAAATGCCATTTGACTAAGGCTAAGTTCAAAGTTCAACTAAGATGCATTTTTTTTTTCTCGTCTGTCTATATAAATATTTTGCATATATATTTATAATGTGCATTTATGTAAAATTTGATATTTTTAGTTATAAAAAAAAAAATCGTTCACTTAAATGACAACAAATGTTTTTTTTTTTTTTTTTTTTGTGTTTTTTCATAAATACATCGGTTTTGTATAGTGATTTTAGAAAAGTTTTCTAATCAATTTGCAATGCCCTCAAATACATATATATAAATAGATCATATCATTAATGAAAGATTAACATATATATATATATATATATATTTTTTTTTTTACAGCCAGCCACTTATATAGTTCTTGTCAAGTTTAATTTCTTTCACTGGTTGCATTCTTACAGAGAAATCTGGGAAATCTTGGGCTATTGTACCTGAGGTAAAGCTTTCAAAGTCATATATATATATATGTATATATTCCATAGTTTTTCAATTTTTGATTCAATTCGTCTTCTTCATCTTCTCCTTCGTTCACATTGCACACTTCGTTTAGGTTGTCGCATCGACTTTTATTAGCGCCCTTAGCACTCCAGTTTGATATGTTCTCTGTCTTCTGGTTTCGATTCAGGAACGTTTCTTTTGTTTCAATCTAAAGATAATATCTTACAATCGATATTTGTAGTTCACTTTTGCAATATATACTTGTCAGATTTCAAATATCTTAACTGATTTTCCGCTCCTTGCAATTACATTTCATAACATTTTTTGCTTTCGCTTTTTTCTAGACTTTCCAAAGATTTGCATACTCAGCATACTTAAGCTTTCACACTTAAGCTTTGCACAAAAAAGCTTTTGTGCTTTCGCACTGAGTGCTTTTCATTGCTCAATACATAGGCTATAGTTGTCGATGTGGATCTTTAAAGCTTTTGCCCAGTTTTCTTCAAATGCATAAACGGAAATTTTGGCTTATTCTGCTTCTATTTTTTTCTTCTTCTTTTTTGCGTTATACTATTATGTATGCAAGTGGTAAGGATAGCTAGATATGTGTGTGTGTGTGTAAGTAAGTGTGTGTGTGTGTGTGTGTTGTGACTTAGTCTACGGTTTTAATATAAAACAATGGGTATACGATATACAAGTAGATATGTACTACACAGTTTAGTGAGATGTATTTGATTGATTAATGCTGAGGGATGGATGCACGGCACTTGAATCACAACAACCAGCACAACAAGTCGAATTAGATGACGAACTGTCCGATAAAGCCACAAACACACACTCACACACCACACACACACACACATTAGATACACACACACACAGACACATCAGCATACATATATAAAGTTGGCATCTTGTTTCAAAAGCGCTCCAATTGCTCACAGGATTGCGTTTGCGGCTTTTTACATTTGCGTTTTGATTTGCTTGTTGCAAGTAGCAACTGCGATTCCGTTTCATATGGATCGATTGCCCCAAATTCCGCATTGGCCATTTGCTGGGCATCCGAGGCAAGTTTTTCGTTCTTCTTTTTCGAGTTGCGTGTAAAAAAACTCTTGAACCACTTGGGGCCACCAGTTAAGTGTTGTTGCTGCTGCTGCTGCTCTTGTTGCTGTTGGTGGGGTGGCGCCTCCACCGACTTGGATTTCTTCATGTAACGCAAGTGATTTTTCTTTTTGGTATGCTTGGAGTGTTGTCGCTGCTGTTTGGCCTGCAGATCCTTGTTCATCTTGATGACATCCGGATGCGGTTGGACATCGAGCATGCGACGTGTATGCAATATGCAGTTCTCGTGTATGTTATCGTTATCGTTGTCGTTGTTCTCGTTATCGTTATCGATACGCTGCCACACACTATCGTTGTTGTCCTCGTTCTCATAATCACCGCCAGCTTCATCAGCATCGCCATCGCTGGAACTGTAATTGGTGCCAAAACTAATCGATGCAATCGACATTTGATGCGTACCCAATAATGCCTCATTGCCAACTGTTGCCCCAACTGCTAATCCAGATCCTGCTCCTGCTCCAGCTACTGCTGTTGCTACTGCTGCTGCAGCTGTTGGTGAGGTCATTTGAAATGTTACGGAACTTTTACGTGATGTGGAGCAATTGGGACGCGGCGGCGTCTGCGTGACGGACGCTGAGGTGTCTATGGTGGATGATGAATGCTCCGAGGAGCAATGCGAATTCAGTTGACGCTCCTCCTCATCCTTATCATCATTATCCAATCGATCCCCGTCGGCATCGTTGCCATTGTGCTCAGCGGCATTTGGTTGCCGAAAGAAGTTATGACGCTCAAATTGCGAACCGGATGGATTGCGCTGAAATCGTCCCTCCAGATTCTGATCCGTACGCGTTTCGGTTAAGCGTGTCGCCGAATTGTACATGGTTAGATCACCGCTGGATTTGGAATTCACACGCTCGCTGCTGGCCATCATCTTTTTGGCCACATGGAGATAGAATGCCCGATCATATGTATTATTATCGCCGCGCTCCGACGGCGGCGGCACCTCCGACGACACCAGCATCGTTGTTGTCGACATTGGCGGCGTCATCAGCGTCATCATTGTTGCCGTCGTTGGCGTTGGCGTTGTCGTCATCGGCTGCACAAATTGGCTATCCAGCGAGAGTTTCTTGCGGCCAACGGCCGGACTGTTGCCCAGGCTGCCACCATAGCGTCCTGCGCCGCCGACGATGGGCGCCATTGCCACCGCCGAGGTGCTCGATTTGAGGAAATGAAAGCAACCTGTTGTTGGCGTCAACGCCTCCGTCTCGGAGCCATCATCCGATATTAGATGCATCATATTGTATGGCTGATCCAGACCATTATCCTGGCTACGGGCGCGACCATAAATGCTCCGATGGCCAATGTTGTTGTTGAAATTGTTATTGCTATTGCTATTGTTGTTGCTATTGTTGTTGTTGTTGTGATTGCCGTTCAGTCGTGGCGATGAGATTGTATTAGTTTTATGATTACTTTTGTTATAGCTATGAATGTGATTTTGGTTGTTGTTGTTGTTGCTGCTATTGTTGTTGTTGTTGTTGTTTTGGTTGTGGTTGTTGTTGTTGTTGTTGGTATGCATTATTAAATATGGCATACCTGTGGCCACACCACCAGCGACCGCCGCACACCCGCCGCCCAAAAACAGTGGCGTTGTGGGCGCGGAGCCACCCGCATTGCAACCGCTTCTCAATAGCTGTGATGCGATTGTTGTTCCAATGTTGTCGCTTATTGACGCAATCGTTGCATTATTATTGTTGTTGCTGCCACTCCCTGCTGCTGCTGCTGCTGCCGCTGCTGCTGCAGCAACCAGCTGCTTCTTGTCCAGATTGGGTGCACTCTTGCTGAACGACGAGTGTGTGGAGGTTTGGGTCGGCCATTCGGTCTGACCACCACCATCCAGTTGGAGCGGCAACAGTGAACGCTCCCGTTGATGCATCGTCGATGGTCCCCAGGTCTTGTTCTTGTGGCCATCGGTGACTGATTATTGGCCAAAACGGTCAGCGATCACCGGAATTGCCAAATCCACCAAAATCCATCAAAAACCACCAAATTATTCATAAAAAGCACAAAAATCAAGCGCGAAAAAAGGGAGACAAAACAAACAAAGAAAAGAAAAAAAGGAAAGGAAAGAATGAAAGAAAAAATAGAAATCAATAAATAATATATAATTCAAATAAATAATAAAATACAAGAAATCAATTCAAATCTTCAAATGTTCAAATGTTCTCTATTAAATATTTGGAGTTTGGACTGTTTACCACTAAGCAGAGAATACTGTATTTAGCCAGTTCGTATGGGGTTCCATTTTCGTCCGTTTCAAGTACATGTATCAGATATGTATGTTTGATTCCAGTCGTTTCACTGACCAACAAAATATTTAACAATAACTTTTGCATTTTCACCTGTTTCATGCAAATTAATCACTTAAACGTTCTATTCCAGTCGTTTCATTGACCAACTGAATGCTGTTAGCCATAACTGTGTTCCGTTCCCGTTCGTTGCGAGTAAAAGCTCCGTTCTATTCCAATCCAACAAGATATTTAACAATAACTCTCTCCGTTTTCGTTCGTTTTGAGTAAATCTTTGACTAAAATGTATGTATATCAACCAAAAAAAAAAAAACTATGATAAAATAAAAAGTTGTGTTTCACATTCGATCTATAATTCACAAAATTGATGTTATTTCCCCAACATAAAGTAAGTAATCCGTTGAAAATGGAATCTCAAATATTATCAAAGTTCACAAGTATGTTCCATTTCCGTTTGTTTCGGCATGCAAAAGTATTTTTGCGTTCTCAGATTTCAGATTATTATTTCTTGTCTTAACTTGAAATGCGAACTGATCTTTGAAACATGCTGGGAATGGAACAGTCTTCAAATATCAGCCCTGATGCGAAATGGTGTACATTGTACGGATTAAGATATATATATATATAAATATATGTGCTGGACTTTAGTTGGAATGGATGTTTTACTCACGTGTCACAATACGCAGTCGGGAGAGGGAGGGTGAGCCGGGTGGGTCCACTTTGTCGCATACGGCCGTAATCGTGTGCCGGAACTCGGTTGGCAGTGATATCTGCAGCGCTTTCTATTTCGCAATGAGAACACAATAATCCATTAGAAGATTTATTGAAATGCCCCAAAAATAAAGGGAAATATGGTTTTGTGCAAAATGTATGTAAGAGGAGGAAGGACGCATCTCTAAATCCTTAAATAATAAGGATCATGACGGAGTCTATCCGTCTGTATAAACACGCGGATCTCAGAAACTTTACAGTTTAGAATACCACGCTCAGATCACGTTTATTTCATTTGATAGATAACTGCCTGTGTTTCGCGTCTATAAATCGATACATATCGATTTCCGATAGCAATAAAAGCTAAAATTTTTAAGGCAAAAGCCTCTAACTAAAATAATATAATATAATATATAATATATATTTATAATACATAATATATATTATATACATTGACCTATTTTAGATCATCATCGTCGGATAAGTACATATATTTATTAAACATATATATATATATATAAACTTATATATATATATAAACATATATATGTTTAGCAATAAAACTGGATTATATTTTCAAACAGCTGGGCACAGGGTATATCGTAGTCGTAGTTGTTCTTGTTTTTTTTTAGTTACCTTTTTGCTCTTTTTGGGCTTGCGTTTCGATGGCACCGGAACGGGAACGGGCGCCGGAACGGGCTGCATCATTAGCTCTCGTCCGATTATGTTAATCTCGCGCTGACGCAGCTGCACCTCGAGCTCGTGCAGTTTGTTTGCCTTCTCCAGTTGCTTCTTTTGCATGCGCACCAGTTGCTCCTCCTTGTTGCGCAGTTCCTATGGATGTGCCACATGATATAGAACGGAAACGGAAGTATTGGCAAACAGGGATTTTTTTTTTAGTGCAAGGAACAAAAATAAACATAAAAAATCAGACTACTGCCTAAGGTGAATATACTCATGCAATTATGCTCAACTAGCAGTGGGTGAGAGAGAGAGAGAGACATAGACAGCGGGGGAAGGGGGTGTTGTTGTTGCCGGTGGTGGGGAAAAGGCGTTAAACAGAAAACTCGTAAGAAAAAAAAAAACAAACGCAAAACTCGAAACCAATCGCAATGACCAAAAACATTAAAGAAATCAAAAACGAAACGGAAAATCGAGCAGTAAAAAAATGTTTCGTTTTTTCTTTTTTTTTTTGCTTCCCTTTTTTGGAACACGGCGCGCTTACCTCTTCGATGGTTTGGAAACGCTTAAAATTTTTTTTTTGTGCAACAAATATTTGACGGGAAAATTTGGTAGAAAAAAAGCGAATAAATGAAATAATTAGAAAAGTTGTTTGTGTATATGATGGCTAGATAGATATAGATATATATATATATATATAATATAGAGAGAGAGAGAGAGAGATACATAAATACATAACGATCAACGGAGGGGGGAAGAGACGCGAGAGAGGGAGGGAGAGAGATATTTGCGAGAATCGCTTTGAGATCGTTACAATTTGAAATATGGTACGATGGATGATCTGGAACTGGAAAGGGTAGTAGATACCTTCTCTTTTTCGCGCAAATCGTGCAGCACCTCGGCAATCTCTTTTTTCCACTGTTCCTGCTGATGATGAAACGATTCCTGTGGCGTTAAAGTAAACTTTGAGCAAGCGCTACTCTCCAGCTGTTCAATAATCTTCTTAAAGTCCGGTCGTAAATGCGGATCACTTTCCCAGCAGCCTGCAACACACAAAACGAATGAAACGCTTAACAAGTCGAATATTTTGTATTAATCTGGAGATGAATCCAATCCATAGTTAGGTGTTTGTTTTCCTATTTATACTGTTGCACTCACTTTTCATGAGGGCTGCCCAGGTTTCGGGGCAGGTTTTTGGTATCGGCAACGTCAGCGTGTTGACCGCAACGCCATAAGCAACAGACAGCGGATCGAATCCCTTATACGGTGTCTCGCCGGTAATTAGCTCCCAGAGCAGCACACCATAACTCCACACATCGGAGGATCTGCATAATAGAATTAATGCATATAAAATGATTGATATACATATATATATATAGAAAAAGAAAGAAAAGTACTCACTTGGAGTACATGCTCCGGCTGATGACCTCGGGCGGCATCCAGGCATAGGTGCCAGCGGCGCTCATGCATTGCGTTGTGTACATTTCACGGGCTAGGCCAAAATCGGTGATTTTCAATGTTTTATCATGCAATTGACTGCCATCGATGGGCTCATAGATGAGCACATTGGATGACTTCAAGTCACGGTGTATTATCGACATGGGCGCCTCGCTATGCAAATAGTTCATGCCACGCGCTATTTGTATGGCCCAATTGACGAGAACATCGGGCGGTATTTTGCCAGCGAGTATGCGATTTAGGCTGCCACCACGTGCATATTCCATGACCAGGCACAGTTTCGTTTTCAAGCAAACGCCACGCAATGCGGCCACATTTCGATGTTTCAATGGCCAAAAGAGTTTGGCCTCCTGGAGGACATTGTCACGCATCCGTTGCATATCATCGTCGCCCGTTTGATGGGCAATTTTAATGGCAACCTCCTCGTTGTCATAATAGCCGCGATGCACTTTGCAAAAGCCACCCGATCCAATTACCTCCTTAATGTCCAGTTCCGTATAATCTATCTCATGTGGCAGCTCCAACGGATCCGCATCCGTTACAAAGTTGCGCGGAAAAACACCCACCTATCAAAACAAGAAATTTAAATGGAAATCAAATGTTAACTTAATGACTAATATTCTGTGTGTTTACCAATCGGATCACACTGATAACCCCCTAACGAACAAACCTTATCGCCGATCTTGCCCGTCCACCAGCCGACATCGCCAGAGACTTCGCTGTCCGTCGACAGCACGACAACAATTTGGCCGCGTCGCAGCGTCAGCTCATCTTCGCCCTGTGCATCATAGTCATACAATGCCGTCCACAGGCTAGCATCGGCGGCCAGTGTGGCATCGTCAACACCCCCGCCATCATTGGTTGCCTCATTTGTGGCGGTGTGCTGCTGAGGATTGTTGCTGTTGCGACTGTTGCTGTTGGTGTTCGCGTTGGTGTTGCTCTCAACGTGCTGCTCCTCGCTAATTGGGAGCATGGCCAGTGAGTACTGCTCCTCTACTCACTCGACTCCTTTGTTGCTGCTGCTAAACGATTTGCCGTCGCCTGATCTCGGCCAGCATTAAAAGCTTAAGCATGGGACGAGCCCCTGTGTTTAGCTGCAAGGACCTAATCAAAATACAAATAATGAAAAAGGGATAATAATTATAATAATAAGAGAGCAACTTTAAGAAAATACCCTCCCCACCACACGCCCTCCTTATTATTATTATCACTTACCCAACTTTCGATTTCACTCTTACAGCTGCTGCTTCTCCTGCTCCTCTGCTCCAGTCCCGCCCGCCCCTCTTAGACGAATAGAAAACAATAATCAGATACAAGACGCACACACACTTGCACTACAAAACAAATAAAAAAAAAATGAAAATAATAATACGAAGAAGAAGCAGAAGAGGCAATGGCGCAGAGATTGTTCCGTTTTCCGTGAGCTGAAATCAGCTCTGTGTTGTTTGTAAATTGTTTGCGCAACTTCGTTTTAGCTCTGGACGCATTTCTTTAAATCTATTTCTTTTCTTTTTGTTTTCGTTTTCCTTTTTTTTTTGCGTTGCTCTTTGCTTGTGTGTGTGAGTGTATGGAGAGAGTCTCTTTGGGTCTTCTGTTCTTTGCTGCTGCTGTTGTTGCTGCTGCTCCCGTTTTTTTGCTGTTTTTCTCTTTATTTAGTTATACTGAAGTTGTCAATTGCAATTGCTTAGCTTCTTGCGTTAGCAATGTATTGATTTCGGGTTTCGTATTTGTTTCGAAAACATAAAAAATAAATTATGTTGAGAAAAACTCGCAGATAGAAATATATCGACGGGCGATAGACGGCCGACACACGACTGAAAAAAATAGTGGTCGGCTTACAATGTCAAGTGTGTAAATTTACTAAAAAAATACTGCAAGCGATTACCACTTAACCGGCCTGTTGGCTCATTTTTGCGTTCCAATTGCTCACTGTTAACATATAAGTAGGTAATAACAGGGTTATCGCAAATTCGTGCAATGATAGCATTTGACTTATATTTATATAAATATTATTTATTATTGCGATTACAAATTTATTTTGTTTTCTAACTTAATGGAAAACGATTTTTATGCGAAAGTCTTAACAGACAAGTGAGTGCTGTAATGTTAAATTTAAAAGTAACAGCTCTGCAAATTTGGTTTTGCAGTGTCTGGCAGCCCAGGTCAACACTAAACAACTGTCTGGCAACAACGTTGTGGACTATTATCGTTCGTAGAATAATGCGGCAAATGCGAATTGTATTTCAAAATATAATTGCATAGATAAGTTGTGTGAGTACTATATTTTTTATGTAGAGCAGCAAAGAGGTACGTGGTCAGACGGAATCAATGCAGTGATGTGTATACGATAACATCGCACGCGCGCTCTCTTTCTCTCTTGCTCTCTGTTCCTCGCTCTCTTTAATCGTTGTTGTAGACTTGCCACTTATTCGGCTGGTCCAGCAGCGTTGGCAGCAATAGCATTAGCATCCTAAGGATGGTTGCTGCTGCTGCTCTGCTGCTGTCGCCGTTAGCAGAGCATATACAGCACGCAGAAACAGAAACGGAGCCAGTGCCAATGCACGGGCTACGGCGCAACGGCTGCTGTTCTAGCACAAACACGCACACACCGAATATATATTTTCGCAACGTTCATCGCTCAGTTGAGTTGAGTTCAGTTGAGTTCAGTTACGCGCAAGATTTCAACATAAACTGTAGCATAGTTTGCGGCCACGGACAGAGGTAAAGGCGGGCGTGCGCAGCACAAAAATTGCACGGCAAGAAATCACCAAATCGGAAACAGAAAGATTAAACATCAACGGAAACGGAAGTTTCTTGTCTGAGTTGGCACACAGCTATTTAAATGATTCTCAGCCGATAAACACATTTTTTTACCTCGAATTTTTATTATTCTTATTTATGTTTTTGTATTTTTGTACATAAATCTGCTGCAAATTTGGTTGCAACCGTTTTAAGTTCGCTCACCCGCTGTATAGTCATCCGACACAAAAAAAAACAAAAAAAAAGGAAATTCGCAAAAAAAAATTTTGACAAAATTTGCAACGCTTTTATTTATTTTTTCTTTGTGTGTGCTTAACGCGTTGCCGTCGCAGCCGCCGTTGCCGTCGCCGTCGTCTTTCGATTTTTTTTTTGCTCGCTGCGTGCGCGTTTTTGTGACTGTGTGTGTGTGCTTTTGAGTGTGTGTGTATGGGTTTCCGTGTATATGTAGGCGAGAGTGTGTTACATTTTTTTTTTGTTGGTCCATGGAACTCTCCTTTATCCTCGTATGCCAAATAAAAGCCAAATGCCTTTGAAAATGTGAGGCAAAAAAAAAGATGAAAAATCGCCACAAATAAAACAAAACAACAAAAAAAAAATAAATAAATAAAAAATGAAGTAGAATAAAGAGTAAGAAATAAGTCAAACGCACAACTCTTAAAGAGAATACGACTAGCGCTTAAGGCTCCATCCTCCTTAGACTTAGTGGAAGAAGATGAAGATGATGATGATGATGATGATGATGATGACGATGATGATGACGATGATGACGATGAAGCAAAAGCCAAACACCAAAACGATACGCACAAAACTAACGCAAAGCAATGCAACGTAACGTAAATTAAAAATTCTAAAATCAAGAACAACAAAAACCAAAAAAAAAAGGTACTTTGCTGCACACAAAATCTATATATATATATATATATATATAAATATATGTATATTTATTGATAATCATAACTGATATGTTTATGTGTAGGCTTTAATTGTATTTATTATTATTTATTGCTATTTTGTGACGATCTTGCAGCATTTTCGATTGTACTCTTTATTTTCCAAAATCGAAAGTAGCAGTACATTTGTGCATGTATGTGTGTGTGCATGTGTATGTGTGTGCACATAAATTCACACACAAAGCTGTTGCCTGGCCTATAAAATGGCTGCCTTAACAGCAGCGATGCGTCGACGTCGACGTCGACGCTGGCAGCGTGGTAAGCAGCGCGCAAGAAGTTGAGGTTATGTCTGCGCCGCAAAACGTGCTTTGGCTGCCCGCTGCCCTTGGCATAAAATTGTCGCTGCTGCTGCTACTGCTGCTGCTACTGCTGCTGCTGCTGCTGCTGCTGCTGCTGCTGCTGCTGCTGCTGCTTGTCCCTCTTTTAGGTGCTTGTGTATGCTTTGTGTGTTTGTGTCTGCGCGTGTGTGTGTGTGTGTGTGTTGTCATGGGGGAAAAAGCATTGAGAGTGAAACTTGGTGCTAGCTCATCCACAAAATCTTGAATACTCCTCACTCTGGCGTTACTAACGCCAAGTATAATTATTACAAATGGGTTGAAGTTGACTTTGACAATAATAAGATGCTATCTAGGTTTTGAACTCATTGTTGCTAGCCACTAAATGTGGCAGACCCATCCATCATGTCGGCGACTTTAAATCTAGGCCAATAGACAATAAACCAATCGGTATTCGTTTTTGGGGCCTTTTAAGTTTTCATTTTTGTCATCTATCTCAAATTTTCTTATTTATTTTATTTTTTTTTTTTTTTTTGTGTATTCGATTAATTTATATTTATCCACTTGATAAAGAGTTTTGGGCGTGGCATCTTCGCTCCCATTTAATAGATTATCCTCAACTTTTTGTTGTTGCCTTTTCTATATCATATTTAATATTTTAAATTATTATTTTTCAAGAATTTTCGAGTGAAGCTTGTCAAACATTGAAATTTGCTTAGAACAAAATAGAAATCATGAAAATTTCTTCAAAATTAAGTGAATAATAATTTTGTTTTGCGTATTAAAATAAATGTTGATAAACAGAAAAATAAAATTTGTTTCAGTTGTATTTGTCTGATTATAAGATCAAAACAGCTGTTTTCAAATAGTCTTGGAAATGCTGCAGGCTTGGCTACTAACTGAACAGTTTCAACGCAAAAGCGTCCAGTTAAAGTAGGTACAAAAAAAAAACGAGGTTCAAGAACCAAACCCAATTCTGCGAAATTGCTTCGAACCGTGAACCGAACCGTCAACAATTTTTGTAGCCTTACAAAACCGATAGATGTTATAGTGCTCGCTTATTGCTTGGGTCTGTCTATCCATATGGCTGTGTGTGTGTGTTGGCTTGGCTTGGCTGACATGTCCTTGTTGCCAATTTTGACCTAGCCCTACTTGTGGACATTGGGCTTTGTCCTTTGTTGAGAGCCAACTGCTTGCGCCTCAATGGCTGCGCAGTAGCAGCATTCGCTTTTCTTTTTCCTTTTCCATTTCTTTTGATTTGTGGCAGCTTCAAGGAAGCGGCCCCTTTCTTTCTTTTTTTTTTTATTATTTCGTTGCATGTGTTGTTATTTTTTTTTTATTATTTTTTATTGCTTCCTTTGCACATTTCACAAACGTTTTGGGCTTTTATTTCGTGTGCAACGCCGTGTTGCATACAGCTGACAGGCACTTAAGACGAGCGGATAAGCGCAACTCTCGACAGCCGAGACAACTATGGGTCACACTTATGTGGCAGCCAGACAGACAGCCATAGATTTCGATGCCACAGCGAGTAAATGAAGAATATTTGACCTCAAATTCAGATTGACCAACTTTAAACAAGAATCACTTGCTATATATGTATATATACAAAATGTGTGTTAACTTTTTGATACATTTTGTACTTAAAAAACTATACAAAATCCAAATTTCGAATTTGTTTAGTTTGCGAAAATAATCCCCATTTTGGTTGAAACTTATTTTCATATTTAGCCACACATTCGAAATTATTTCAGAATGCAGTTAACACATATTCAAAGCACAACTTTTTCGCATAAACTAAATGCAAAAATAATTAATTGTTCATTTTAATTAATAAGCATTTAACATGAGTTCCGAGAATTACAAAAAGTTACTTTTGAAAATGCCAAAAGTTCACCATCATAATTAGCCACATTTTCACCTGAAAAGTAGTTTCAGAATAGTTTCACCTGAAAAGTAGTTTCAGAGCGCAAAATTTTGGTTAATCTCAAAATGTGGATGTAGATATCAATTTATCTTATTGTGAGGGTGAAGATGTTGAGACTTCTCGACTTCTCGACTTCTTAGTCTTGTATTAACTATTTCATTGTTATACGGACTGAAATCACCAGCTGAGAGCAACAGAGGCAGTTGGCTCAAATAGGAAAATCTGTCAAACTTCAACCTTACCCAATCTAACCTACTGTATCTATATATACTATATATACTTGATCAGCATCGCCAGCTGACACTAGCCATGAATGTAAGTACCTTGTAGCCTTGGACCAGTTGGATCACTAGATGATGTAACACTGCCATAGGAACAATCGGTCCAAAGATTTGTTTAAATATTATATTTTGGATTATTTGGTTAGTTCCATTGCATTGCCCTTGCTGTAGTCGCTCTTCTTGCGGCTGATGGTCCTATATAGGAAATGAACGGTAGCAAAAAAGTCCTGACATCTTCAAAATAATATATATATCGGCTGGTTGACTGCGGTCTACAATTTTTTTCTGATTTATATTATTAAAGCCAAGTTTTTTAGTCGAGTTATTAACTAGTTTACTTTGATTCAGTTCGGGTGTCACACCCCAATCGGAACCGCAATTCAGAATCGAATTCGGAATCAGAAATCGTACAAAAATCGTTTCATTGTGCTTATAATTAACAATAAAAGATTAACGAGACTCAACATTTGCTTCTCCATTCCAGATCGCGCCCAGCCGAGGAGCCGCAACTTAAATAAATATATATATATATATATATATATTATAAAGTAAGACTTAAAACCAAATAAAAAGAGAAAAAAAAGTTGAAAAAAAAAGTTGAAAAAAGTAGTTGTGAACCGACTGAATGATGTGTAAAATGTTACAATTGGAAAACTTAACGAGTTGATTGTGCAAGGATTCAAAAAGTACGCCGACGCCGGGGTGGGTGGGGGGAGGCGCAATGCAAGCGAACAGCAACCGATCAACGCTCAGCGCACAATCCTCCGGCACACCGTCGGCCTCAACGATATCCTCGTCACAGGGCAAGGTAAGTGAGAATCAGATTTCAAAACCGATTGATAAATGGACAGTTAGATGCCGGTGGGGGGTAGACTGATAAAGTGATGAACTGACTGTTACGAGTCAGCCTGATGATAGATAAAGCGGGCACATCATTATGACTGACTGAATGGGTGTGGGTCGCACAAAGAACAGCCAACGAAATGATACAGACCAACAAAAAAACTGGGCGCCTCATTATGTGCGCCCATTTGGCAGCCAAAGCGGCAACAATGACGCTTCATGTATTCCAATTCCAACACACACACACACACACACAGTCTGCTCCCCAAGGAGCTGGTCCAAAAGGACGAGGCGAGCGGCGAGATTTGGCTTTTGCTTTTTTTTTTTTTTTTCTCTTTTTTTTACTGCTGCTAGCCCCTAAGTGCCTTGGGCCGTCTGTCCGGATGGGTTGCCAATGCCCCAGTGTATATATGTATATATGTGTGTGCGCATCCCTTTCAAGTGTCGTTTTGTGTGTGTGTGTGTGTGTGTGTGTCTGTGTAACGCCTCTCAATTATGCAAGCGTTAGCAACCGTCCCAGAAGCACCTCAAAAAGTACTCTCTGCTCGCTTATCGTTTACCAAAACAACCAATCTATAAACTAACCACCCTATACATATATACACACACACACACATACACGTGTGTCTAATTAGTCAAATATATAAATCTTGATGACCACAAGCAGTTAGGAACAGGTTTCTTCTTTGGCTTTTTAATTTTAAAGTACAAATATTAAATAACTGTTAAGCAAAATGTATTTCATCTATATCTATACACATATATACATATACATATATATATATATATATATATATAATTTGTATATATATATTCAAATGCTTAGATTTGTACACGTGCCTGCTAGTTAATATCCAAAGTGCTTTCTAGCTTATGCTGTGCAATTTTATAAGCCGATACCCATTGAAAATGGCTAGCAAAGGGTTGTATGGACTACTGCAAATACAAATGACAGCTGCAACAGGCAGGCTTAAAGCGCTTCTTCGTTTGTAGAGTTTATTTCATTTGCGTGATTTATGTGCTTTGCGTTACAGGGTATCTGTGAGTCAAACTCTGTCTCAATCTGACTGTTGACATTCTCCTAGAATCGACATATTTGAGTCGGTTAATCAAGATTCAATCGTGTATCGAAGTTTGTCCATCTTAATTGTAACCAGCAAGCTACATGATAATTATTTGGTCTACTAAACTTGGTAGTTGTCAAAAATTTAATTACAGGTGAAAGATGAGGCACGCATCATGTTGCACATTTGATTAAAGTAAACGATTACACAAACACTTACTTGTGATGTGAGCTGAAAACGGCAGTGTTAAAATGAATGCCGACATTTGAATTGACAATACTATTTATGCAAACTGCCTGCAGCACATTACTATAATTATGAAAAGCTTGTCACACACACACGCACACACACATACACACTCGCATACTGACTCACGTGAGTATTTGTAATGCCGCAATTAACATATAAAATAATCATGTAGACAAAGGAATCGTCAACTGGCAACCGCAATAAATTCCATCTGCATTTCGCCATTTACTAATTGAGGACATTTTGTCATTGCCAGCGGTTATTGTAAACATCATAACAATGTGCAGTGGCAGTGAGTGTAGTATTACACTGAGCGAAATTGAATTAATGAGCGACAACATATTGATTTCAGTTATTCCAAGGCCATTTTCTGTGGTGCATCAAATTTGTGTGTTGGCTCCATCAACGTTCAAACAACAACAACAAAAAAAGCGCTTGCACACTCCATATTCCAGTTGCAAGCGGTGGCTGGCTGGGTGGCATGGGGCATGGGGCATGGGGCATGGGGCATGGGGCATGTACTATGTGGCATGTGGCATGTGGCGCATCCTTTTGTGTAATTTCATCCATTTGCATTTGGCAGTGACGAGTTTCGCGCTTTGCGTTTTGTTGCTATCGCTTTTAATTAAACATTGCCGTTTTTGCGCAGACATACACTTAAAACACACCAACACACACACACACACAGAGAGAGACGCCCACACAGCTGTTCCCTTTAAGTTGTTGACAACAACAACAACATTTCAACATACGCCCATTCAGTCAGCTGCGACAGAGAAGAGAGAGAGACAGAGAGAGAGAGAGAGAGAGATCTCATATTCACCAGCAGCAAACACTTGAAGGGCATTGCCAAGAGGCATTGCTAGGCAGGCTGTTTTTTTGGGTTAGGCGAGAGAAAGGTGGCGCAAAGAGGAAGAGGAAAAGCGTTGCTTAGCAGCAGCTGCTGCTGCTGCTGCTGCTTTTGGCCTTGCTCGACGCAATTTGAAGTCGAGTTGGCGACGTCGCTGCTTTGTGTGTTTGCGAGCGTGCGAATAAGTCATAAAAAGCCACTAAAAATCTCCGTTTGTCATTACATAGTGTCATCATCAGCATCAGCATCAGCAACAACAAGAACAACAACAACACACACATACATACATACACGCACACATACATGCACATGAAAATACCAAAGAAAACAATTTTTTCTGCCAACCGCAAAAAGTAGGCAACACTATTTTTTCTTTTGCTTTCGTTTCATCACTTGTCAGCTGCGAAGGCAACTGCAGCAAGACATGCACAAATAGAGAGAGCGAAAGAGAGAGTGAGAGCGAGAGCGAGAGAGGGGGATAGTGAGCTGGCAAAAGTAAGCAGCAGTAGAGCTTATAACTGTACTTTAACAGTACATTTCTTTTTTTTTTGCCTGCTTTGCTTGGCTGCCATTGTTTGCGTCTTAAATGCAAATCACATGCCACAGCGTTTGCCATTTTCACATGGCCTTACAGCCCAGGCACAGTGGCCATGATTTCGATTTGTGTAGCTGAAATGTGTGTGTGGTGCATCATCATCATCATCATCGACTAAAACAGTGTTGGAAAAAATATATAATGACAAAAATCATTACACATATTTATTTGTTTAATTCAATTAAAAATAAAATCTATATTAAATTGAAATAAAAAACTAGAAATATTTGTAACAAAGTGTTATTGTAAGTGTTGTAAAACGTTACAAATTTCAAATCATGTAACACACACTTTACACAGGCTCTTGCATAAAAAGATGTATTATTTAAAAAAAAAAATTGAGTGAATTATTTAAATTAAAAAAAAACTCATATTTTGTTTGATTTTGGCTTGCAGATCCCACTGTGCGCACTTTGAGCTCTTAACACTATCACATACAAAGCGATTTTGCGTGCGTGTACGTGTGACAAGCACTGTTATAAAGAGTCACCAAAATACAAAAAAAAGCGCTTCTCCACTCGTAATTAGCTGTGGCCCCTATTCTATATAGGATTCGAAATATATCTGAAAATCACTTGACTCCAAAAGCAGATAGCAAATACATATGTAAAAAAAAAGACGACAACAAATTTTGTAACCTAGAAGAACTCCTAAACACGCTCAATATACGGCAATATAGTTTTGATCTTTCATATTTTTGTTATCTCATATGATTTATGATTTATTTTAGTCAATAATTTAATCGATAAAGATCCCCACGATACAAATCGATTACTGATTTATTTCTTCTTTCTTCCATTTTTCATATTTTTTACTCTGCATACCAGCAATTTCAAACATTTTCACACACTCATAAGGAGTAACGGTTTCGGTAGAGGATATCACATGGTCGAACTTATCTGACGTTGTTGCAAGTCTTAAACTAAATACTTATAAGGACTCAATATTTCAAAAAATTCCAAAAATATGTGCAGCAAAAACGAATGCAGTTAATTAAGAAGAGTTTGTTTGTTTTATACATATATGCACTTGGAGGGTTTTTAAATTAAACAACTTGCACTTGTTATTCGAATTGTGTGTGTGTGTGTGTGTGTGTGTGTGTGTGTGTGTGTGTGTGTGTGTGGGGGGGGTTGCGTATGTCGAAGTGAAAATGACACTTGAAGCATCCTGTGACAACGAGCACACCTTTCAGAAACCATCCAAATCCCACAGACAACCCCCCGCCCCCTCCATGCGAAGTTGTTCAAACTTTGCAACTATTGCCATGAAATAGGAAAAGTTTTTGCTATCGTTTTTGTTATTGTTGTTGCAGTATGTAGCACTCGTTGGAAAATAGCAGCAACAACAACAGCAAGAAAAAATAAATTGGCAAGTAACGGAACATTTGCTTTATTAAGTAAACTGTGTGTGCGCGTGTGTGTATGCGTGTGCTTGTGTGTAGGTGTATGCGTGCTTTTAATTCACAAATTTCAGAGTCGCCTGACGACGCGTCGCGACGAGAGCTATAATGTCGACGCTGGCAGCGACGCACATGTGCGTCTGTGTGCCGCACACCAATGCGCATGTGTCATCGCCAGCAGGCAGGCAGCTATAGTCATAGTACACATCGTACGCTGGCAGCGCGTCTGACTGACTGACTGACTGACTGATTGACTGAAGTGTGTGTCTGACTGAATTAATCTGAGCAAAAACTGAGCGAGCAGAAAGTCTACACAAATACTTCGCAAGCAGCTGGCCATGAACAGCTGCAGCAGTCACAACAATAATACACTTTAATTTTTTTGGCATTAGCTCGCCACAGTCTTTTTTTTTTTGTACAAACGTTAAAGTCTACACTGCATAGGCTGGCAAGTCTACAAGCATCCAGCCGGCTTAGCGCTCTCTCTCTCGCTCTCTCTACATATATATATGTATATATCTCCCCGCTTCGCAATCATTTTTCGGCCAGACGTTTGTCTGATTAGCCAGCGTCGCGGCCTTTGTTTGCTTGTTTGTCTGTGCCTGTGTCAATAGAGATGCGCAAACAAATTTAACTTGAATACTGTATGTAAATGAATATGTTGTTATTAAAAAACAAAACTGCACGCTGCAGCTGAGTCAACGATCCGCATATGTAAAAGAAAATGGAATAAGCAACTCTGGCTGCAGCTTGTGTGTTCGACAAGAAAACAACAACAAAAAAACAAAGAAACGGAGCAAGGGAGAAAAAGCTGAAAGAGCATTAAAGCAATCTTCCGACATTTATGCGTACATATTGTATATGTATGTGTGTATTTATGTATGTATGCATGTGTGTCAGATGTGACAAGTCAAGTGTTTTCTGTCATTGTGCTTGCTGTTTGTCTGATTAGCAGCAAAGTCAAAGCACAGTTATTTAACATGTAGCATACATTATTGGGCCCACTAAATTATACTATGCATTTGAAGGAATCTCGGATTTTAGTGGATCGTAAATCGATTTATTCGGTCATCACTCTAAACGATAATTTCATTTCGAAATAAAAAATCCATCAACTAATTTATGCTCTTTTTTTAATTGTAGTTCTACATTAACTTTAATTGCACTCTAATATCACTTTGATACCGAAGGTATCATAGTATATTGGTTTTGTGCAAAAGCGATAAAAGCCTATATCTTTCTCTATTTAAGAATTATAGTTAGCATAACGTGGAAGGTAGGTTACTAAGCTCGTCCTCCAAAATATCTAAAATCACATATCTCCCGCAGTTTCAGAGCTACAGAGATTGATATTTCTTGGAAATACCCACCGTGTTCTGTGGCAATTTTTATAAGATGGTATCAAAGTATTTCGCAGTCCGTTACGCCCAACTGCAACGTTCTCTCTTTTGCTTTTATTTGATTTTAATTACAGCTTAAAATATTTATTGTCATTTAATCGGTCTGCCAATGCAGAGTAATGCGTATTTAAGCGATCTGGCAATCAAAGAGTAATTCGCATGAGCATTAAGTTGGCTGTGGCTAATTCAATTCAGTAGTTTGCTAATGCTACATACGTACACACATACATGCATACACGCATACATACATACAATAATTGAGTGAGTTTTTGTATTTGTTTTGATTTGCCTTTATAATTTTTGTCTTTTCCCATTTTGGACCACACACCATTAACAGCAACATACCCGTTCAGTTTTGAGGTTAGAGCATTTTGTAAAGCTTGTTTGTACGAGTGCAAGTGGCTGTAAGTCTCTCTCTCTCTCTCTCTCTCTCTCTCTCTGTGTGTGTCTGTCTATGTGTGAATGTGTGTAATGAGCGTCAAGAAGTCAAGCAGCAATTGAATCTTGGGCAAGCCAACTGTAAAATACCCTTGTAGAACGCAGTCGAATTGCCAGCAACTATAGTCAACACTGTCAAAATATAGTAGTTCGATCGAGAATATATATATATATATATATACATATATACTTTGTGGTCTCAAACTTCACAACAAAATAAGAAGGGTATAAAAAATACACACACACACACACAAGCGCACACACACACACAAACTGAGACAAGGACGCTCATATGAAAACAAACGCATAATTTAAGCGTAATTGCTGTCATTTTTCATTCAAGTGCGACTGTGGGACTGACAGGAGATGAGCGCTGGAGTGTAGGATTGTGGGATGCGAGCAGATGGGCGGGGAGGGGCGTGTGTAGAGGATGCTGTCGACTGCGACTGGAAAATGCGAATGTGACTGCGAATCCGACTGCGACTGCGACTAAGGCTGCTCCACTTTTGAATCGATGTCGCCGCTTGTCCGCCACAAGCCCCACTCTATGTGTATATATATCTTGTATATATACATATGTATATATACAGTGGCGGACACCTTATTGTAAGCAGTGTCAAAGAAAAAAAGTAATTGGCTGCCATAAGCTAACCATTCATTATTTTTCAGAAATTCCAAAGACCGATGGTAGGTACATATATTACCCACCAAAATTGATATATGACCCCAATACACTGGGGTTTCCCCACCCGCTAGGTAGAGTTATGTAAAAAAGTACCCTATTTTGAGGGGACAACTTATTTGGAACAGTATAAATAAAATAATATATTTGCATTATAAAAACTTAAATAAGGATGTTAATACTTAGTATGATATCCTTTAGCCTTAACCACTTCCCTTAACCTATTATTCATGGAAGATACCAGCTTCCTGGTAGCTTCTGGGCTGATTCTGCTCCACTCATCCCGCAGAGCAGTTTTGAGGTCTTCTTTGCTGGATATGCTGTGCTTACGGATGTTATTTTCCAGCACAGCCCACAAATTCTCAATGACATTTAAATCTGGAGACTGGGCCGGTGGAATTATCATGTGGGGGCAGTTCCTCATGACCCAGGACTGTACTATCTTGGCCTTATGCCTGGGATCGTTGTCCTGGTTGAACCGGAAAGTAGCTCGGATTCCAAGCTTCTCGGCAGTTTGGACTAAATTTTCTTTTAGTATGTTGAAGTACACATTCTTGTCCATTGTTGTTTCAAAAATCACAAAATTCCCGAATCCGGCTGACGAGATACATACCCATGCCATGTAACTTCCTCCACCATGCTTGACTGTTGTTTTTACGTGTTTGGGATTCAGGTCAGTATTGGACTGTCGCCACACACAATTCCGTCCGTCCGAGTCAAAAATGGTGAATTTGGACTCATATGCAAATATGACTGTGTTCCAGAACTCAAAATCCTTGTCCAAGTGGGTTTTGGTGAACTTCATCCAAGTCCCTATATTTTTCACGCTTATAATAATATTCTTCCGTGGTACTCGGGCATTAAAGTCATGTTTGCGCAGAAACTTGCACACAGTTTCCACACAGCACTTTTTCCCCATTTCATCCTGCACATGTTGAGCTACTTTTGGAGCCGATAGCTTGGGATTTCCCCTTATTTTCCTGATGATCCTTCGCTCCTCCTCTTCGGTGAAAATCCAATTTGGTGCCTTTCTGCCCTTGCCCTTAATCCGATTTGCGTCGACGAAGCGCCGAATGATGTTATACACAGTTAAGTTGCTCAGACTGACTATTTCAGCTATTTGGCGATATGAATATCCGTTATTGAAGTATTCCAGGATGAGTTTCCGTTGTGCAATGGTAGTCTGATTGTCCATAGTCCATATTGGCTTATTGCACCCGAGATGCAGGATAAAACTAAACTGACTACGAAGTATTGATGTATTTATACCAAAAATACTCAACTTTAGGTAAAAAATCCGGGTTTTATGGCACCCAGGTGTCCACAATGTACCTGCTCAAAATAAGTTGTCCCCTCAAAATAGGGTACTTTTTTACATAACTCTACCTTGCGGGTGGGGAAACCCCAGTGTATTGGGGACATATAATAATTTTGGTGAGTAATATATGTACCTACCATCGGTTTTTGGAATTTCTGAAAAATAATGAATGGTTAGCTTATGGCAGCCAATTACTTTTTTTCTTTGCCACTGCTTACAATAAGGTGTCCGCCACTGTATATATGCATGGATGTGTGCTTGTGTGTTTGTGTATGCCAAGTGCCATCATCCGGCACTGAAACGCCAATGATTATGTCGCTCTTGAGTTGCCCTTTTGAAGACTATTTGAATTAACTCATTTAAAAATATATATATATATATAAATCGGTATATTATAAGCTATATTTTTGAAATCGATATTTATATCGATAGCAATAAGAGCCAACATTTTTAAGATATATCTTCGTAATTAAGTAGGTATATGGCTTGATACACTCAGAAAAAAATCGCACTGCTTTTTAGAAAAACGTAAAATCTCAAAATACCAATTCTTCAAAGAAAACAACACTCTGAAAATTAGCCATATTTTTGAATACTTTTTGAATAATATGTTGAATTATATATAACACAAATAGCAGGACTTGAAGTGGCTAAAGTCTTGTTTGCTGGGTATCTGCTCGTCGAGCACTCTCTCTCTCTCTCTCTCGCTCTCTCTCTCTTTCTCTCGACCAGCTTAGTTGGTTTGCGCCCAGTCTAATCATATTAAGGCAACATAATTGCAACTTTTTGTCGAGTTGTACACATCATCAGCTGATGTTGTTGTTGTTGTTGGAGTGTTTGTTGCAGTTGCATCACTCGCGCCAATTGTTTGTGGCATTGTATTGCGTCTGCTTGCTGCCTGCCCCCCTCCGTTGGCTGTTTGCCAACTTTAGTCGAGCCGAGTCGAGTTAGCTTTGGGTTTTTGCATTCTCGAGTGTTTTGTTTGTTTGCTGGCTGCTGTCGGCAATTGTTGCTGTTATTGCTGCTGTCGCTGTTGCTGTCGCAATCCGTGTTGCAACAATTGCACTTTCGCCACGCAGGCTTTTCCGTCCGTGCGTGTGTGTGTGTGTGTGGGTGTGTGTTTCGGCGACAATTGCCGTTGAATTCGCTTTTGAGTGCAACCTTCGACCTCCGCCCTTCACCTTTTGTACCACATTATTTGCCTTTTGACGTTAACACGTTTGTTTGTCCCACTGCGAACACCGCACATATATTTATATATATATATATATATATATATATATATATACTGAATTTACAGTTGAAAAACAATAACTACAAGTACTTATGAGTATGTGGGTGGCTATGAGCGAATATTGACCTGACAGAAGTTACCGAAGTGGGCACCTAGCAGAAGGCATCCAGATAGCAGATACTAAAGTGGCCAACTACAAGGGGATTACACTGATTAACTAGCAAGAACCAAGAGCAAGAACCAATCCAGGAAGTAGCTAACAGTAGGTGTCTCCCACTGGGGTATCTCTCAAGTGAGCAGTGTCAGTTTGATGGCTATCATTGGGTTACTTCCAGTGGGTAGCTCGCTGTACAGCAGTGCAACACTACCAGCAGTTATCGGAGGGCTTGCATACCAGATAGTAAACTGTAAATGGATATTTAGCAGTGGAATTAGGTTATAAATACGAGTCTGTAACGAAGAAGGTACTGCATTGAGCACCTAGAAGTGGGTACCAACCAATGCGCACCTTTGTGGGTACATACCTATGAGTACCTTTGTGGGTACCTAGCTATGCGTACCTTTGTGGGTACCTATCTATGAGTACCTTTGTGGGTACCTACCTATGCGCACCTTTGTGGGTACCTATCTATGCGCACCTTTGTGGATACCTAGCTATGCGTACCTTTGTGGGTACCTTCGTATGCGCGCCTTTGTAGGTACCTACGTATGCGCACCTTTGTGGCTAATTAGCAAAATGTGTGCACATCATTTTGTCGTAATTCCTTGTAAATTAATAAATAAAATGTGTTTTAGATGCCATTAAAGTTTTTTAGCAAAAAACCACTTTCCTTGTGCATAATGAAAGTGAAACTATTAAATTGCCACCAGCTCTGGGCCAGCGAATATCAAACTCAAAATGTTGACCCATAAGTGGCGTTAATGTCAAACTCAAAAGCCAAAAAGCTCATTAGCACTATAAACAGTTTTTTACACATTTTTTTGTTGTAGTTTTTGCAGAACGTAACTAAAACTAAAACGTAAACTGAGAGAGCTATTACCCTAACTCTAAGCAAACTGCTTGATGCTGCTAGCGGATGGGGTAGGGTGTGTGCTTGTGTGTGTGTGTGTGTGTTTTGGGGGTGTTGGGTGTTTTCGTACACACGCATTTGCCACACGAGCATAATTTGTTGTAATTAACATAACGAGCCAGCCCAAGCAATAATGGGCTAAAATTTACCCACCCCTCCACTCACACACACACCCACACACGCACCCCCACACACACACCCACACACACACACACACACATCTATACATACACAATTAAACGCCCACATCAGAAGACAGAATTTGCGATTTCTGCTGTTCAGCTTGACTTGGGATTGGGATTGTTGGGGCATGGGGCATGGTGCATGTTGAATAACTGGGTCCAAGTTGCCCGCATTTGCGTATAATTAATTTGTTTTTTTTTATTTTTTTTTTTGCCTACCCTACATACCTGAACTGTGTAACCACCCCCCACCCCTCACCACCTGCTCTGCACGCATTAAACATTAAACATTCAACATTTTGTAGCATTTATGCAAATGGCTTTATGAGCGGCAACATTGAAATCTTGAGAATAGCAGCAAATTTTCTAGTTCTTCTTCTTGCTGGCTGGAGCGAAACATTTTCAAATATGTTTTTGAACTTAAATGTACAAATTGGTGCGAAATTGTAATTGTTTTTAACTGTTAATTACAATGTGAGAGCTACTATTAACATTTTATTAGTTGTTTAATTATTCGCTATTATTTTATTTTTTATTTTGTTTATTTATTTTTAAGATGAAAAATTTTCTGATATTTATAGCAAATATTGAAAAACTAAATAAAATAAATAATTTAGATCAAAAATTGTTAATAACAATAACGAAAGTAAAACATTAAAATGTTATTTATACTGAGTAATAAGAGCCACAATTATTTATAGATATATATATATAAATATCACTAAGATCGGTCAAAAAATATCGATTTTGTTAAACAAAACGAAGTAACATCAATTATCATTGCCTGGTCCAGGGTATCTGCTGATCGAGCAGTCTCGACCATCCTAATATTTTCTTCATTGAATTTCGTTGATTAAACTGGGTATATTATTCGAAACTGATTATATTTACAATTCTCTAACTGTACCTGTGTCTCTCTGTTGCAGCAACAAGTTGTCGAACTATCTGGATATGTTATCATTCTCGTTGAGAATGCGGAGGGTAAAATTAAATTATACGGCTCACCGTCCGATCGCGATAATCTGGAAGTGGGCGATGAGATACTCGAGGTCAATGGCCTTAGTCTGGACAATATATCAAGGGGCGAGGCCATTCGACACATACACGATGTAAGTAATCGACTTAAATCGAACTGATTAATAAACTGTTCTGATTTCTTGTATTTTTGTCTTCACATTTGCAGTGCATCAAATCATGCACAATTTGCTTACGTGTACGCAAGAAGAATGATTCCCGATTGGGTAAGCTATACATATACATATATATATACATATATATATACATATATATATATATATATTTATATATCTATTTATTTATAATGCCTTTTATTATTATCTCAATATTGTTTGAAATTTAAAAAATGAGTCTTCTTTTAGTTTCTCGATATACAAAGCACATTTCCCAAATATCGATAAATATCGGTCTCGTAGTTGACAATATCTAGGTACACCAAATTTGAATTGCAGGCATCGCAGTAGAAGAAATAAAATTCCTTTCGACTCATTCTCATGTATATATGGAAAATGGGAGAGGATATCTCTCAGTCGGGCAGTCTCTTATCAAATTCGAGGGCACTCACACATGCGACAAACAAACTGTTTTTTAATTAACATGCCTTTAGAGCAATGCTTTTCAAAATGCGCTCGCAGCTGTTTTGTTAACTGTTTGCATTCATTAACCAACTGCTGTGACTGCTGAACTGCACCTTTCTAGTCAAACCAACTCATTTCGCTCTCTTTCTCTCTCCGCCTCTCTCTCTCTCATTCTCCGCTTGTTTATCTTGCGCTCACATACTACTCTTATGCTTTGCGCTGGTTTGAGCATCTCGCGCAGCTTTTTTTTTTTCTGTTTCGACGCTTTTGTTTTTACAATTTGCTTTGTGGTCAGCGGCTCCAAACGTTTTACGTTTACGCTCTGTCGCTCGCTCTCTCTCTCTCTCTCTCTCTGTCGCTGCTCTGCGCACGATTTTTTTTGGGGGCTAGCTGCGGCTTTGCAACTAATCACATCAGTTGTGCGGCAACTGTCGCCGTTTGTCGTTGCGTCCACGCCACAGTGTGCTGCTCATTCCCGTTGCGAATTGCATTCTGTTTCGTCTCGTTTCGCGTCGTGTCGTGTTGTGTGTAGTGCCGGCTTCCGCATCGCCCCCTTTGCCACGTCCCACGGTCCGCGGTCGCATATTGTACGTTGAGAGTGCGCGCGCGCGCACATATTGGCTTTTTAGGGCAATTGCGACTGCGACTGCGCCAGCGTTTCATTGCCATCGCGTTTCGTTTTGGAGCGCATTTTTGTTTTTTTTTGTGGTGTTTTTTTTTTGTTTTAATATTTTGTTGTTGGTGTATCTAATTTGATTTGTGTACAGACACACACATTCACACACACACCCACGTACATATATATTTAGATATATGAAGCAGCAGCAGCCACGGCGACAGCGACGCGTCTAAAGTAAGTGTGCACAAATGCTTGTCAAACTGTCTAAACTTGCTCTTTACACGTTTTGTACGTGTTTGTGCCTGTCTGCCTCTCTCCCCTCTCAGCATGTCTCACTGTCTGGCTATCTGTCCCAGCTGCCAGCTGAGCTGAGCCGAGCTATGTATGCACGAGCCATGAATCAGCAGCGACAGAGACGGCAACAGAGACGGCGGCGTCAGCGTTGCGTTTTTGTTTTATGACTGCTTTTTGTGTGTTAAATATTTTTGTTGTTGCTGTTATTGTTGTTGTTGTTGCTTTGTTTTGGGGCGAAGGGCATTTATGCAATACACGCAGCAGCGCTGAGATACATTTGTAGGACAGCAACAGCAACAATAAAAAAAAAACATTTTTTCGTTTTCTGCTTTGTTTTGTTTTTGTTTATTTTTTTTTCTTTTTACCGGCAATGTTGACGTTTTTTCCACTTGAAATTCAGTTGAAAACGTGAAAAGTTTTCCCTGCAATAAAGAAATATGCATTTGCACATGTGAGTGCGAGTGCGTTTGTGTGTGTGTGTGTGTTGATTCAGACTTTACACTTTGCTTATGAGCCATTAAAACAGCTGTCAATTTTCACATGTTTATACCCTGTACACAAAAGAATTACACAAAGGGTATACTGAATTTGTATATATAAAACGAAGAAGGCAACAACAAAAAAGTAAATATCTAAAAAATGTATATATAAATAAATATTGATATCGATACACACATATTAAAAAGTAAAAGTTGTACTGGGTACAGGCAAAGCCGGATAATACCTGCTCGTAGTAGATACATACATATGTAAGTATGTATGCATGCAAATAGTACTCACACTATTGGAATGCAATACAAAAAGAGCAGCGGAAGCAAACCTAACTAAACAATGCTCTCAAACTAACAAAGCTCGGCTCTCTTCACTCCTCTCTCAGCAATGTAATTCGCTCTCTCTCTCTCCGGAATGAGAGAGGGAGTCAGAGAGAGTGAGCGAGCTGGAAAGAATTCTTGTTGTTGATTTGACACCTCTGCCTGTGATCGCTGCCATTCACATTTCACATAGAAAACGGCACCAAAACAGCAACAAATTAAAGCTGGAATAGAATGGGAAGTGGGCAGTTAGTTGACTGTGGTAAGTGGTAAGTGGTAAGTGGGATGTGGAAAGTGGGCAGTGTTGGGAGTGGGAGTTGAGTGCGCTGCCAAAGAGAGTTAACCAACTGGAAACTGCTGCCGCTGAAACATGAATATAAGCAGATGAAGTGACAAAAAGAATGTCGCAAAATAGGGAATACCTTCAAACATAGTTTAAGTACCGAGTATGCTTACAAAATTGCAGGAAAAGTTGCTTACAGTTTAAGTGACCCAAAGTGCTGCTCAAACTGTATGTGTAACGGCAACTCCAAAAACTTGAAAACGAAACAAGTTTTACTTGTGTGTGTGTGTGTGTGTGTGTGTGGAAAACCAAAAACCGCAACAAGACCAAAATGCGAAACAAATCCCAAAAGAGCTAAAATAAAAAAAAACCACATGAACTAACACAAACGACACAATGCTTGTCCAACTGCAATTGCCACATTCCGAAGGGGCGTTGTTTATTTTATTTACTTATTTTTTTAAAATATTATTTATCGTTGATCAAGTAACCAAATGGAGGCGTAAACATTATGTATCGAGTTAAATAACACACGATTTTAGGCACTGAATAATCAGTTGCAACGCAGCTGACCATTGCTCGATTTACACTGGCCGAAAAGCAAGTCAAGTGCAATTGTGTCCGATGCTCAATATACAAAGACCAAAAAAAATGTCTACAAAATTGACGATTTTTACAAATGCATTTAACCGTTTTGCTCTTTGCTCAACTGACTGAAACCGAATGCAATTTAGATTTTTATGGCAGACTTCGTAAGAATAGCACTGCAAGATGCACCATGTGGCACGAAAGCTGACCCTTCGGTTGAAGATTTACTTTTTACTACTTGTTTGCTTCTTCTTTTTTTTTGTAATTTGTTTGCTTGACCGTAGCACATTTTTGGTTAAACTATGTTCGCTATTCGAGGAATCAGTAAAGTTTTAGCCGCAGACTAAATTCCAGCAAAGTTAGTTGCAGAATGTCATCGACTTGCTTAGGCAACTTTTTTTTTTTATTATAAATTGTTAGCTGTAAATTTTTCACAAATAAAATGAATGAAATTTGCCATAATTGTCATATTTCACATATTGGATGATTGATTGACTGTCTGATTGATTGATTGATAATCAATTATTATCAATGGGAGTAGGGTAATTCCCCCAATTTATATATTTTTGAACATATCTGAGAATTGAATTCTTCGTATGGAGGTTCAGAAATATCGAAATGAAATCGAGGCACAAATTATTTACTGGGTGTTTTTGAGGAAGTCTCGCCAGCAAGACTCTTTTTCGAAGTTATCTTTACTTCTCTCATTTATATAAACTCTTCTTAATTGATGCCAAATTAAATTATAATTAATGCCACATAAATATTGAAAATAAATAACGCAGATTTTGTGGAATCCTTTTGAATTGTATTTTATCATTCCCTTTTTTGGAGCATCGTTTCTAATCTGTCCACTCTGATTCTTCTTCTTCTTTTCCATCTGCTTTGCTTTAGTTCATCTCTCAGCTCTCTTTTCACATCTTCTTCGGCTGCGGCTTCATCATCATTTCTGCTTTTGAATGGAACATTAAGCCACATCAACATTGTCGCATTATCTTTTTGTTTCTTCTTTCTTTTGTTATGCATCTCTATTTACTCTCTACTGCTTCGCCCCCCCCCCCCTCCCCCTCCCCTACCAAACTAACTCCAAATCGAAGGAAATTTTCTCTTTTTTGGGTCAGCAAAATGGGCGCAAGAATTTCTAGTTTATTTAAAGAAAAAAAGAAGTTGTTACTCATTACTTGTCTTGTCTGCTCACACACACACACACACACACATATACACACACACCATGCATACACACACACACTCACACACATATGCATACACATGTAAAGAGACAAACGTTAGCATTCCAAAGTTGTTGTCGTTGCTGCTGTTATATTAAGCGAAATCAATAGAGCGACCAAGATGTTGAGAGCATCCAACAGATGGGCAGAGAGGCAGACAGACAGAGAGAGAGATAGAGAGAGAGAGAGACAGAGAGACAGAGACGGAAAGGGAGAGAGGCAGAGGAGGGAGAGTAAGAGATACAGCTTTGTCTATTGCCCACGGTCCATGCAGGTGTCTGAATGGGGTGGGGAAAAGGGAGAGGTAGAGTAAGAGGGAAGTTGAGGTGGGGGGGGGGGGTGTGCTTTTATTACTGGCTGCTGCTGCTGCTGATGTTGAGGCTTAGCTTAAAATCCGGTAAGGCAAGTTTCTTAACGTCGCTGCTCGCATTGCTGCCTTTGCTGCCCTGAGAGTGTTTCTTACGATTTACACGCGCTCGATGATGATGATGATGATGATGATGGCGGATACAATTGAGCGCTTACCACACACACACACACACACACACAAGACAGATAGAGAGAGAGAGAGAGGCGGGGGTATGTGTGGTTGGGCAGCCATGTGCTACGATGTGTAAAAGTCATTGCCTCAAAAGCGACCCAAAGTCTTTTGGCCATGGAATTGCATGCTGCACACACAAGATAGTTTTGTTCCTCTTTAGCGGGCGGGGGTGCTTGCGTGGGGGGGGGGGAGGGGGGTGCTATTTAACTGACATTCAATAGCCTAAGCCACTTCAAACTCTTACACCCGCCCCACCCCCCTCAGCCTGCGTCTCTATCTGTTTGTTCTTCCATCTGCTGCAGCAGCTGATAAGCAGCTGTGAATTGTGTTTAAGCATGTGTGTGAGTGTGTGTATGTGTGTGTGTGTGTATGAGTGTGTATGAGTGCATTCATGGCTATATGAAGAGCCTCATTCAATTAATAGTTCAGTTAATATACAGAAATCAAATCGCCTGCAATCATTTCAGCTCTTTGCTCAATTTCTCTAGTTGCGAAAGAAAAAGATTCAATTTTAATTAAATTACTTTAATTCCACTTTATTTATTTCAATAATCGCTATTTAATTCATTCATTTAATCATAGAAATATTACTTTTCAACTGGCTTCTGTCTGATATACCGAATTGTGAGTCTCAAACAGTACAAAATATTAAAGACTTGCGTACTTGAATCGAGTGCAAATGCTGCCAAGATCAATAATCGACGAGCTGAAAACGAAAAACAGCAAATAATTTATTTGGCTGTCAATTATGGCTTTGTTATTATTTCATTGTTGGCTTATTCAATCGCTGGCCAAAGAAACTAATTTCAGCTGCACTTGAATTTCGAAGAGTTCAACTCCTATCTATACTATTCTAACTATTCTTCTTCTTACTATTCTTCTTCTTCTTACTATTCTTCTTCTTCTTACGTACACCTAATTTTTATATAGATAATTCTTATTTATTCTCAAGCATTTGAGCTTTTGATACTCTGCTATTTCTAGCCTGTTTATCAGCGTATCAAAGCTATATATTCATTTGCTGGTTGGTTATGAAATCGATAACATTGCAATCGATAACATTGCAATCGATAACATTGCAATCGATAAAACCATACATTTACGGAATTTAATGGGCATTGAGGCCGCTTCTGAGCCTCTAACTAAGGTTGGTTTAAGCAAGGAAAAACGAGCAAAATATTTCCTGATTTGGGGATTGACTTGGAGCTGATTTTCCATTCATTTTCCTCGCTTGTGGATGTTTTCTTTTTCTTTTTCTTTTTTTTTTTTTATTATAGTAGAAGATCCGTAGTTGTTCCTTGGTTTCAGCTTACAATTAACTGATTGCGCTTGGCAGAAATGTGAGTCCTTTTGCTCTTCTTCTTATTTAATTGATAAAGGGTTGGATGGGGGTGGGGCTGGGGGAGGGGGTGACTGCAAGTGACGCGTCCAGTGCCCAGAACCCAAAAGGGCAACCTGAAACTTCGGCCAAATATTGAAACTGAAACTGAAACAGAAACTGCACAAATCACTGAGTGGGTGAAGGGTGTGTGGGTGTGGGTGTGGGTGTGGGTGTGGGAAAGGGGTAGGGGGATGGGGAGGGGTGAGGGGCGGTTCTTGGTATGTGCACTGTAAATAAGGTGTAAATGGGCTGCTACAGTTGTAATTGAAAGACGAGACGAGACTCCACAGTAATGAGTGAAGAGCGGAGCGGAGCAGAGAAAAGCATGTGTTGGGCAATCAAGCGGGCAAATAAATAAACAAACGTGAGACAATGCACACCTGAGCAACAACAACAACAACAGCAGCAACAACAACAACAACAACAACAGCAGCAGCAACAACAACGACTTCAAAGCAACACACAACTGCTGGCAGAGTGCAAAAAATAAAAGCTGATGGTGGGCACAGAGGGCGGTGGGGTAAAAACTGTGTAAAAACTGTAAACAGAAAATGCCAGCAACGCTGATGACAATCATCAGGGCTTTAATATTCAATTTAAAGTTGAAAGATCTGAAACCATTAAAAGAGCCAATGAGAATAGTATTTAAACTTCCACACCTGACTGAATGTACACTGCGCAAAATTCAGTTGAAAAAGAAAACAGTATATATATGCTTCATATATGGAATATATATATATATATATAATATTAATCGAAACACTTCAAACTTCCAAGCAAACTCAGCGAATGTGCTCCAAAAATGTTATTTTTTTCTTTAATCAAAATGCTTTGGTACTTAAGGGAATGGGAATTTTAACATGCAAATCGATGCAATTCCTTAAAAAAAGAACAATTTTGGGCGACATGCACCAAAAAGTGCCAAAAGAAGAAGAAATCGCCAAAAATGTTGAAGTTGTTCTGAAACTGAATGACGAAAATTGCGTCCCTGCTGGAAAAACATGGCTTATAACCAAGCAACTACAGTGGCATGCAATGGGTTAAAGGGTAAACAAACACCCCCACACCCACACACACACACACATGTACAGCTCTCAATTTCCACTGCACACACCCCACACACCCCCCCTTTGTTTGTAAACATCTCTGAACATATAATAGAGCCATTTTAAACAGCGTGCGTCCATCAGGTAATCAGCTGACTTGCCTGCCAGCCTCATGTCGCATGTATCATTCTCCCCCCGACTCCAGCCATCGCCCCAGCCACGCCCCACTCACTGGTCGGTCCACATTGAGAATGGCAATGCCAACAATTAAACAATTTCTTGTTTACGTTGTGTGCGCCTGCCTGATAAGCGACTGATAAGAGCGACACTCGACTGCAGTGCTTCAACAGGCGTATGAGTAATATTTATGTATGCTGACACACACACACACATACACATGGAAATGGAAATGGTTGGCTAATCAAATCAAATCAAATCCATTTGACACATTTTCTGCATTTATGCATATCAGTTTATGTTTACGTTGGTTACTCAATTAGCCAAATTGAATTGCACAAATCGAACGAAATTGGAGAACAAATATATATCTAATGATGACTGAAGCAGAATTTCAAGAACTGCCCTAAAACAACCCAAATTGAACACATTAATGCCAATAAAATGATATTAAAAAATTGCTCAGTTTTTTAAGGATATATTTCGTGTGAAAAATATACTTCAATTTCGAGGCATGCCAATAAAATATGACTTGACTTGAGGATAGCACATATAGCATATATTATCGATCATTGCGATCATTTCGATAGTCGATTAAATATATTATCGAACTTAGTTTCATGCTCGGAGTCATAGAAAATTATCTACAGCTCCACCTCAATTTGTGGCTTGATTTCAATTTCTTTCAAGACTATCGATAAATATCGACAAATCGAATTTAACCCGAACACAAAATCAGATCCAAATGACTTGAGAATTTATATGTACTCAATGTGGGCAAGTATAAACGTTTTTCTCCATTTCTTCTAAGCCAGTTGAGATGTCTTAAATGCCAGTTTATATATCTTGGCAGAGATAAAGCGGAACAGAGAGAGAGAGAGAGAGCAGGGTGAGGGGGTTATTTGTTTGATTTCTCTTATCTATGCGCATACCGTAAATACAAATAAATCTGTCACATACAAAAAAAAAAGAAAAAAAATTAAAGCAAAAACAAATAACAAAAAAAAATAAAGTTTTCCATTCGAATTGCCGACGATTTAATACACTTGCTAATAATAATAAATAATATTAAATAATAATAAAGAATAATAATATTATTATTAATTATTATATAATAATAGAGACACTTGCAGCTGATTTGGTTTACCTCAAGAATATTTGCTTTCTGGCTTCAAAGACGTTTGCGGCAACAGTTCGTGGCAAAATTATGATGCCCGCGGCAAACGTATCAAAAGACGAGCATTTAATGTGGATTACGTGAGACATTAAACGAGACACACACACACGCACACACACACACACACGCGACTTTCTTATGGCAAACGAAAGTCAACAAAAAAAAAAAAACTCACAAATTTGCATGTCACTTTCCATTTTGGCCATTTGATAAAATGCATAAATCGAGGCAAACTTATTAATATGTATGGCATAATGTACACATGCTGATTAAATGTTTACACAACTCTTATATAATCGATGTGGAATTGACTGAATTGCCAGAGAACAGCTACTCCTTCTACACACACACACACACACACACATACATATTCCCACAGTTTTTTTTTTTGGTTTGAAGAGAGGGCAACCTCCTCTGGCGGCTGCTAACTGCTGCAAAAGTTCATGGCCCCATAACGACGTTGGTCATGTGCAGGGCCAAGCCTTCGCTCCATCCCCCCCTCCCCCTCCCCATGCGTCCAGCCCCTCCCAGCACCCAGTTCTCCCAGTCTAGCAGCAGCAGCAGCAGCAGCAGCCTCGGAAATGCGATACATCATTTTGCGGTTACATAACCCGCGCACATGCTACTTAGATAAAATAAAGGAGAAAAAAGCAAAAAGAAGAATAAATAAAAAAAAAACAAAAAAAACAAAAAAGAAAACAAAGCGAAACAAACAAAAAGAAGAAGACAAAAGTGGAAGAGCGGCAGATAAAGCAGCGAGTATAAAAACGAAATCTTGTGCACCAAACGAGTTTCACAAACAGCAACAAAAGCGATGCTGAAAAATGGCTAACAAACAACAGCAACAACAACAGCAGCAACAACAGCAGCAACAACAACAACAACAACAACAACAGCAGCAGCAGCAGCAGAAAGAACAACGAAAAAAACAGCAGAACAGAAGCGGCTATAAAGCTGGGAATGGAATGTTAAAATAGTAATAGCACACTCACACACACACACACACACAGACACACACACACAGACACACACACAGACACACACACACACACAGACACATATATATATGCAGCTAGCTAAATTTAATTTGTTTTTGTTTTTTTTTTGTTTGTTTAAAATTTTTTGTGTGTTTTTCTTGCAGGTGCTTTTTTTTTTTATTTTGTTGAATGTGGCACAAGTTAATCGTTTATCGATAGCCTGATTATATATGTTGCTGCAACAATTAAAAAAAAAATGAAAAATAATTTTGCGAGTTTTTTTCCAAATTTTTGGCTGTTTTTTATGAATAATTGTAAAAAGTATGTTAGAGGCAGAAGAAGGCATTGCCAAAACCCATAAGTTATATATATATATATATATACATTCTCGACCAGCATCAATAAGCGAATAAATTGACCATTGTTCGTCTGTCCGAACACAGAGACTTCAAGTTTGGCATAGATATTCTCGTATACCAGCAACATCCAGATGAAGCTTATTGCATTTTATCGATAACTTTCGATAACCATTGCAGCCATTCATACATTCCAGTTTTAAGCATTTATTGTATACATCTGAATAATCTGAACATGCTTGTCGCATTTAAACAATAGAAAACCAACAACAACAACAACAACTGCAACAACAACAACAACAACAATGGCAAACTTAACGCTGAGCTGAACACGCCAAATAAATAAACGGGATGAATGCATCCAAACTTAAAGATCGCCAGTTGCAGTTGGGTTTTTCGAATCGAGCTAATCAAAACAAGTGAGATCATTGCAGCTGGGCATAACCGACTGCTGAATACTCTGACACCAGTCTAATAGACAGTTGAGAACACCTTTGATTAATCACGATTGTACCCATTTAAATTTTACGATATTGGCATTCTCCATTTGCCACGCCCCGAAATTGTTGTTGAAGGCGGCCAGTGAGCAACCTTCCAAGTTTGCTAACTTTAACTGGACAATGTCGATTTGGAAATAAGTTCAAATGCAAATTTTGTGACTCTATATTGAAAATGTATCGATGTGTACTTATCGATGTTATCGATACGAAAATATATATATGCCAATTTTCAAGTCTTTAGTCCACTTTTGGTATCAGAGTGTAAAGATAACAATTTAAGCAACTGTAAATACTGAAAATTCTTGGCTATATCCATTTAATGACGTTAATTATTTAATGGCCAATAAATGAAGTGAGAGAATTTGGCCCGATACACAAATTGTTCAAATATCACGTATGCGTTGTGTGAGCTGCAAACGAGAAAAGTATCAAGAAGCACAACTAATTATATAAAATACACACACACACACACACACACACACATTTGCACAGCACATCATTATTTAATTAAAGTTACGTTTTAATTGCAAAAGTGACAAATAAAGCAAATAATGATTAGGGCCAACAGCAAAAGCTTATAATTGATGTAAATACCAGAAAAAAAGAGAATGTAATAAATAATCATAATAATAACCGTTATTGCGATGGAGATGGGGCAACAATGAACGAACCCAATTAGCAGCGAAACCAAATAATTAATCAAAAATTTTTCAACTTGCAACGTGGATAGTCAAAGTTGATCCAAAAAAATCAAAGTAAATAGATAATCTTGAATTTCGTGTGCTACAAAATAAACCCGATCAAAATTTTGGCTACTTCATTGCTGTGGCTGCATCTGAACAATCACTAAAATCGATACATCGCTTGCCTGACTCAATTCCCACTTTTGATTTGGGTATTTTTTTTTACAAATTTTGATATTAGACAGTCGCCAGACATTAATCCAATTAAGAATCGAACTTTTTGGTTATGTCATAAACTGACTGCCAGATCAAATAATACACATATATAAAATGATTTCAGATATCAGATTATTGACAATCTATTCTAGGAGAGAATATCAAATGGCATTTTAATGGGATTTCGCTTAAGGGGTCTATCAACCTGTACTCACCTGCACTCACCTGTACTCACCTGTGCCCACCTGTACTCAAAGTGCTATTTCGAGTTGAAATTGTTGTCGTTGTTGGATGAACACCTCCTTTGCGATTGCTTTTGTAATTAGAGAGCACTTTGGTCTATTGTTTATCGATTGGTTGCAGCAATTAGAACGATGTGCCTGTCATCTTGCCCCCCCCAAGTGGCAAGTGGCAGAGATAGAGAGAGAGAACAATCAAAAAAGAAGAAGAAGACGACAACAACATTAACCATTGCAGTTGACATCGATGCTGGCGATGATGATTACACTAAAGCTGACTTCGTCCTATTCATGTTGTGCATGAATAACTCAAAGATGGCCCATGAAAGGAGCCATCAGCTCCTCGGCGACATTAAATGCTAATTAAGCTTCATAATGTGCCACCAATGGCTGATGGACAGCGGATGACAACCACTGGACGCAGTTAATTAGTTTAAGTTGACACACTTTGCACTAGCAGGATCAAACCAAGCCGCCTGAGACACAGCTACACTGGGCAAAATATATATATATATATATTTAAGATTACAACTCTTTAGTAAATTGCAGTCAGCATTTCAATGGTTTCAATCGTGCAATATAAGCAATATTTATCCAAAATCGATCAATTGGAATACATTTTAGGATTTTTCGAAATTTGTAATTTCTTCTTCTAGCAATCAATTTGTATCACTCCATAAAATATATATTTATATTCCTGCTCAGCTTCAAATTTTAAATATTTTAGTTTTTAAATATTAAAAACAGATCATGCTTTTTTATTTTTATCGATAACTTCACCTTCTGTTGCTATGTTTATCGATAACTTTAAAACTTCAACTTATTTCGTTAAAACTTTGCTTTACTTCATTTTCTCAGTTGTTCGATATACAAATATGTTTTTTTCGGGGCATACCCTTCCCATGCTCTTCAGAAATTCGCCTTCTTATTCGGAAAGTGTATATTTCTAAAAACCAAACAAAATTTTAATACAATTTTCTGAATTTCCGAAAGTTTTTTTTTTCCTTTGCATTTTTACTTTTTAGAAATGCTTTTCTTGATAATGGAAAATATTTGTAAGGAAAAAAAAAAATTTTTTTTTTAAATTTTTAGAAATTAGTTTCTTCAATTTTTTAGAAATTACTGATAAAAGCAAGAAAACATTTGCGGCTTTTAGGACGATTTTTTGGCTGAGTGCACGAAAGTGCATAAGAGCTGAGTTGCACTCGCGACTGACTAGCCACGTCAAAAGTAAGGGCGTGTCACACACACACACACATACATACACATACACTCACACACACACTCACACACACATACACACGAACACACACACACACAAATAAGATTAAATGTCAGCTGGCGTTGGTGTTGGTGCTGCAGCGTTGCTTGAATATGAAGGTTCAACGACATATGACGACGACGCTGACAACGCAATGGCGCCTAATTGGATTTGCAATGGGGCGTGTGGGCGTCGCGTTCACATTGTGTGGCTAGTGTTCGGGGGTATGTTGCGTCGGCCCCAATTTTCAGGGCGCAACTTGGGGCGCGTTTCAGCTTGATGCTTGTGCGTCTCTGCTGACGGTCACTTTGGGGCTTAATCAACAGTCCCAAAACACAAAACTCGCTCGACTGCGAGATATCCATTGCTATAGATGCGAAATGCTGTAGTAGAAAGAGTGTGCCCGACTTAGAGTTACTCTTACAAAGTTAATTCTTCAAACTTCTCATTTTGGACCATTTTCTTTAAAGCCACACAAAACGTTCTTGAAACTATTCGATTTCCCAATTTTAATAATAAGACTAGATTGTTAGTAAGTAATATGATAATCCTCTTTACCCATTCAATACAGGGTATACAAAATTAATGAAAATATGTTGAGGTCGGGCTAAGATGTCGACGCTGACAGTCAACAGCGAATTTCGAGCACAAATTTTCCATTTCCGCAATATATTTGACAATTCCTTCGACATTGCCAGAGCAGAGCTCTCTCTCTCTCTCTCTATATATATATATATATATATATATTATTTGTTTACTTTGTCTATTTATCTATGTGCACGCATTTCTTAATCAGCATTAATTTCATTTCAATTATTGCCTTCCATTTCGTCTACACTGTGCAAAACAATCGCCCTGAAATTTGCAACTTTTTAGCCAAGATTGATAACAAAATAGATACATTGACTGCTCGTGTGGGGTAGACAACATTTGTTATGCTCAAGTTGCGATTAGTTGATAAACATAAACCCAATCTGTGTTATTGAATTGAATTGAAATAGTCATCGAATAAATCACATCGTATTTTGCATGATAAATTGAATGCCAGAAGATACATTTGATTTATACATTTTGTTGGTCGTCTTATTCGATTTTCCAGCTTGTTAAATCAAGAGTTACGCCATCAATATCTACCTAAGTATAATTGGGGCGGTTGGCTGGCAACGCCCACAATTTGACTATGCATATCCATTTCCACGCAATCAGTTGGCATGCAAAGCAAATGGATAATCATAAATGAGTATTTTGACTTTCCACATTCATTTCCATCTCTCTCTCTCTCTCTCTCTCTGTATCTATCTCTCTCTCTCTCTCTCTGTATCTATCTCTCTCTCTCTCTATCTCTATGTCTCTATCTCTCTCTCTATGTCTCTTTCTCTATCTGTCTCTATCTCCCTCTCTCTCTCTCTGTATATACCTCTCTCTCTCTCTCTCTCTGTATCTATCTCTCTCTCTCTATCTCTATGTCTCTATCTCTCTCTCTATGTCTCTTTCTCTATCTGTCTCTATCTCCCTCTCTCTCTCTCTCTGTATATACCACACTTCCATACATCGACCGCCTACTTTTGCATACTCGAGCTTATGCGAAACTCGAAAAATTTAAAATAAAGTTTTTAAAATATTTTTTTCTTTCATTTTATTCCACAATAATGAACTATTCAAAATGTCAAATTAAATTGTTAACATTAACAAATAAATTATTATTTGCATTTTGTTTATAAACTACATAAAAAATAAAAAATTAATAACATTTTCAGCCTCCAGATTTGTTTATAACTAATAAAATCGATTTGGCTTCAATTCAACAACTTTTTAGAACTTAGATAGTGGGATTTGGGAGCATTCCACTTCAACTCGACAGAACAGGTGTCCCCATATATTCTCTATGGTATTCAGTTCAGCTGTTCCTGCTGGCCATTCTAAAACTATAAAATCCTTATCAAGAAACCACTCACAACAGGCAAGCGGCACATGTATTGGAGCATTATCCTGCTGGACCCAGGCGATGCTCCACAAAGGTTTATGTAACACAGCTAAAACAGCCTGAAATTTTACATATTGCGGTCCAGTTGTGATGACTGAATACAGACCAGATCATGTTTGAAGCAGCATCACAGCTTCGTGTAGCGAAAAATCTCTCAAAAATGAATGGAAAAATTTCAACAGAATATGTTTGCCAAGGTCACAGACAAAATGCAAGACACGACAAAAACGCCCATTTCTAGCGGGATCTGCCGAAAAGGGAACGAAAAAATCGTAAAATGCCGTTGTCCAAAACACTTTCTTGACAGTCTTGCATAAGAAATGAGATAATATGAATTTTATGCTGTGTCCAAACACTTTCTTGACATACTGTATGTATACTTAAGTATCCCATAACGCCCTACTTACTGCTTCAAAGGCTTGAACGCGACTGCCTTTAATCGAATTTCGCATCCAAACTAGCCATAAAAAGAAAAAAAAAAAGCCCAAAAATCTTGGAAAAAAAACTAACGCAATTTGTATTCCAATGCATTATAACAGAGTAAGAAGAAGATGCACCGTTATAAAATGCGTAAACAAGGTCCCGTTAGGTAGGTACAGTTTTGAACAGTTTTGCCTTCAATCGAACTGCGTAGCGTGTATTTGTATTCCAATGCATTATAACAGAGTAAGAAGAAGATGCACCGTTATAAAATGCGTAAACAAGGTCCCGTTAGGCTTGGTACAGTTTTGAACAGTTTTGCCTTCAATCGAACTGCGCAGCGTGTAAATATATATATATTATGTATATATATATGTGGGTGTGTGTGTATGAGTCGTCAATACTTTGGAGAGTGTGTGTATTGCTTTTGTTGCTTTGTTCGATGTGTTCGATACACACACACACTGATTGTGCGCCAATCGGAAATGCCTTATTAATGAATATGTACACTCAGCACTCGCCCAGTACTCACACCCATTGTGTTGCAGTGTGAGTCACATTCATACGTAAATTTCTCTTATATATTCGCTGTGTTCAGTTCGAACTGTTAACTTCATTTGCAGCATTTGAAAATTCTAGCAAATCTGTTTAATTTCAGCTCTTCCAACAAACCTAATTGCTGCACAGGTTGAGGGCTGATGCACTCAGAAAAAATATCCAAACTGCATTTTAAAAATTTGCCCTACTTTTTCTCATCTTATTATATAAAAAAAAATGTATGGTTGTGGCTTTTTAAGAACCAGGGCTGTCATTTCTTAATTCAGGCTAAAATATGTTTAGGTTTTACTTAATCTCACAGCGATTTTTTGTTTGCTGAGTGTATGTATTGCATATTACTATATATATATATATATATATATATATATATATATATATATATATATTTATTTTTATATTTATGAGTGAATCCTTTTCCTTTTCCGATATTTGGAAATTTATACAGATGTCTCGCAAATGCTAAGCAAATTGAGTTACGTTTATTATGATAAGTAAGAACTAATGTGGTTACAGGGTATGTCCTAGTCGTGCACTCTCGACTAGAGCACTCCTAGCCATTTATGGTTGCTGCTCTTGCGGTTGTCGGTTGTCGGCTTTCAGTTGTCGGTTGGCTGACAACGCCAGTCAAATGCCATAAATCATTTTTCACTCGCTCATTCCGTCTCTCTCTCTCTCTCTCTCTCTCTCTTTCTATGTTTCTCTGTGTGTGTGTGCAGCGTGGGATATTGGCAACTCGGTGCAGGACGCGTTTGTCATTGCCGTGGAGGAGCACGCAAGGGAGCGTTTGCAACGATTGGCGGCCTTGAATCGCGTTACGCCCGTGGACATAACACAGCTGTCCAGAAAGGTAAGTTTCCAAACCAAATAACGAATTTAGTCGAAATAACCGATTCCAAAATTGCATTCCCTAAAAATCAATACCTGTGCCTGAGCCTGAGCCTGAGCCTGAGCCTCAGTTGCACAGCCCACAATCCCACCCACTTGTTTTCATTAATCCTTAACTTGTGGATTGTAGTTTGAAAATAAAATATTTGTAAAATAAACAAACCACTTTTAATTCATATACTTTAAGTTATTAATTCATAAAAGTTATTTTAAATTCTTTTGCTAGTTTTGAAAGTGTTATTATTATATTTGTACAGTTATTTTAGAATTAAGTTCAAAAGGCAATATTTGTTTTTGTTTTTCTTCTGGTTGAAATATTTATTCTTCGATTCAGATGTTCTTCTTAAATTTGTATTTATTTATCTGCACTTAACGCTTTTGTTGCAAGGACTTCACCTTGTTTAACAGTTATATTTAAAGGATAAAATATCTGCAACAGCAGCAAAAACCAAACAAAAACACAACTTCCGAAAGTTGCATCAAAAGTGCTTTGGGTCAAAAGTATGCACAAGCTAAGTTGTGGCACATGTACATATAATTGAATTCCTTTCTAGGTGGATAGTTTTGATCTCATCATATTGTTGCATTGTTTGTGTTTCCTTAATTGCCACACATAACAGCTGAATGAATACCATTTTAATTTCAATCCAAAATTACCAATCATTGTGATCAATCAATTTCAGACCACGCTAGTGAAAGTTGCATGTGGCAAACTAGTTCGCGTAGAAACACAGAGACACACACACGGACACACAGATGGACCAACTGGCAGGCAAACAGATGTTGAACATGGCATATACACTTTGAGAAATTCATGTTTATATATATAGATTTACTGATCGCTTGGACATCATTTGAATGAGAATGTGAATGTAAGAAATGTTGCACATAGCTAAGTCAAGAGGAACAAACTTTTGGGTGTATGATGAACTCAAGGCATTATATTATAATCCTGGAATTGGTTTTGGTCAATTTCATGGAAACCAGACACCAAAGCTTGTAGAGACTATTTGGAAAAGTCTTCCTCATCAAGATTGGGCCGCTGGCAAAATGTTCTGTTTTAGTTGTTGTCCAGAAAGTAAATGAGTTGCATTTTTTTTATATTAGAAATGAAATCTGAAGGCTTCAAAAACTATATAACTGTTGCATTAGCAAACCAATTTCTTAAATTGTGTTCCATTTACATTTCGCTCCTGACCAAAACTCACTTTAAATATTCCCCAAAAAAACCCTTGAAAATCGACAAAAAATGTGTGATGAAATTGTGTAAAAGTATCTGTGAGATAGAAGAAGAAAAGTTTCTTGAGCGGAGTCGAGAGTTCAAGTTTGGAATATAACTTCTCGTATACCATAAGCAGATCCAGTTTCCTTTATGATTTTTATCGATAACTGCCTCCGTTTCGAATCGATAGCAATTAAGGACACAATAGCAATTGTTATAAATAAGAAATGAATTTTGTTAACTAAAACTGAAATATTTAAAAACAAAAATATTTTTTGTTTATTTTTGTATATTTTTATAAGGCAAAAATTGGAGTCGTCTGCTTAACAACAATATTTAATTTATTTTACACGAATTTCGCTTCAACTTTTTGCTGTCCGCCTCGACTCACATTTGAAGGGGCAACATTTATGCAGACCCAACAAAAACGCATAAAAGTAAAAAGTTGAATTTCCAACTAAATTTATGTTGCAGTTTTATAACATCGGAGTTAACAAACACACACACACACACATACAAATACTAGTTGTCAATATTTATGCCATGCAGTCAGCCCAGATGAAAGCAGCTTGAAAGCAGCCCCATTTAAGCCACGTCGCGACAGTGGACTGAACTCTTTGACCAACTTGCTGAAAGCATGTGGAAAAAGTCTGCAAATTAATTAAAAATTCAACAAACACGTAGAACAACAACAACAACAACAGCAACAACAATAGCAACAACAACAATGGCAAAAGTCAAACGGACAGCAAAATAGAAACTAAAAGTGAAACATTTGTTGCACAACTTTGCAAGCACAACGCACACAAAGTAGAAGATGGAAATACACACACACACACACACACACGCTAACGCACACATACACAAATTGACAGTAAACAAGAAGGAAATCAAAAACAAACACAAGCTTATGAAAAATAACAAGGATTACTTGAGTCGAGAAACTGCTTGACTTGACTGCCACACTGCCACACTGACACATCCTGCAGCCAGCTCAACTTCAATCGATATATATCAATTTGTGCGCAATCAAAACAAAAAGTTTTCCTCGATTATTATTATAGAAATCAAATTTGATCATTTCATATTTTGATATTACGATTCCTTTAAGTTTTCCCGAGAATATTTCACTTATGCATTGAAGCAGTTGTCTCCGAGCCCTTAATGTATATATATTTGATCAGCGTCATTGGTCGAGTCTGTCTCTCTGTCTTTTTCGCTCAATTTTTAAAAACTTGTCAAATATTTATCTATGTACAACATTGAATTGAATAACTATCGAAACCAAAGGAACGATTGCTCGAAAGATTAGTTCATAAACGCGTCAGTTATTAGCATCTTACTACCATATCGTGTAGCTGTCATGCGTGAATAATCGATAGCTATGCTCTGTTGAGAAATCGATAATATCGATAGTGCAAATCGATAAAACGAAGTTATCTTCTAAACGCTAAAAGCTACGCTAAAGTTCCTTTGCCACCTGTTATCAGCTGATATTAGGGTATTTCACAATCGGTTATGCCCGGTTATGCAGCAGTTTCAGTTTCAGTTTCTCAGATTGCCTTCTTTGAGTGGTTTTTTTTCAGCATCCTGCCGGAAACATTCAAGATTTCATATGCCACTTGCAACAATATTATGAAAAGTTGTGTGTTTACAGACTCATAAATCACAGTAAATGTCACGAATATGTGACATCAACAGCGGACAAATTGTACATTTATTCATATTTTTTATGAATAGTTTCCCTTTATCGCATTGCAATTGATTCAAATAATAAATCACTTGCTCGCTGCTCAACTATCAACTGGCAATCAACGACAAGTGGCAAGTTAATGCCATATTTAGCCAGTTAACCAGTTGCCGCACATTACTCCGGCTAAGTCACAGTCAGATTGATTTTGATGTCTGGTCAACCGGTTATTGGTTAATCCGACTTATTGTATGTTGTTATCAGTAGCCAGCTGAACAGGATGCCAGGATGCCAGGATGCCGGGATGCTCTCGCCGTACTTGGTTCCATCCTGTTGCTGGCTGCTCCTCGACCATCGACTGCTGACGCATCTTCACTGTCAATAATTCAAAAATATGCGCGACTAGCATATACCCTGCACTCTTTTCGTTTGAATGAGCAAAATTGCAGGAATTGCAGCATTGATATTAACGATATTTATCGGGTCTATCGCGTTATCGCGCTATCGAATCGAGCTAATTTGTAGTGAGTGCAAATTGGAAGCGAGCTGAAAGTGCATCAAGAATAGTTTTTGTGAATTGCATTTGAGTTTGGGTTGATTAGACTGGTTTGAGAGTGTGAACTTATATATATATATATATATATATATATATGTATATATGTCAGGAGATTTTGCAGGGGTGCTTCGCATTAGTTGTCATTAGAGTTTATTTTTGCTCATTTCTGAATTCAGTCGAAAATCGTATTGACATTGTGCAACTGCAACAAATTACGATCCCAATTGAGTCGCTGCGTGCAGCCTTGGCGTCAGCGGTTTTGTGGGTTACAGCCTGGTTCACATCTGGAGCTACTACCACTGCGCCGGTTACCAACTAGCTGCGACTGTATTCAATTACTTCAAAATCTTGCCCAGCGATCTGCGTCAGATTGTCTGCGATATTTTCGACTACATAGATAAGATGGTACCGCGCCAAGCAATATCTGTGGCCATCGTGCTCATCATCATCTTTGTCGCCTACGACTATCTAAACCTTGCACTTTATTACTTGCTGGTTTACGTTGGTGAGCATGGCGTATATTTTGCCAATTAACATCTTACTATATTACTGAGACCGTCCTCCACCGGTACCAACAAAAGTGTTTGACGCCCTGGCGAGTGTATCGAAGCGGGTATCCGACGTATTATTGTGGAAAGCACCGACAAACCGAATAATTTGTGTAATTTGCCTGGATCGCGACCGGAATATTCTACTACTCCCCTGCCGGCATCTCTGCCTGTGCAAGGATTGCACCGTGCAGCTACCACGTCCCGATGATGGACTGAAGTGTCCCGTTTGCCGGCAATCCGTGGACACAACGATGGCTGTCTATAACTGATTTTTGTGTATTGTTATTTTGTTTATGTTTGCTTATTTGTTATTTGTTAGTTGACAACCCCAACTAGAGCTTAACAAATTATTAAACATACACATTAAATGTGGCCTGGCACACCAAACCGTACAGTTTTGCAGTCACTCTGCTTGGTACTGGGTGCGGTCTTTGCGCCAAAGTCAGACGTCGATTCAGCGACTGAGTTCGCCTTTTGTTAGCCGCCCACGCACCCAGGCTGAGCGAGACAGAGAGAGAGGGATGGAAAGATGTTGGCACACCTACGCAAGGTTTAACAAAAGGTGTCTAAATGGTACAGTAAACACTCGCTGTTGAATGTCTGCCTAATAGACTGCTCCATTCCATGCCAAAGCAAATAGTTAATGAACATAAATGAATGCAACTAAAAATATATTCATTGAAAATGTTGCTTAATCAATTCGATTTGATTGCATTCATGACTCTGTATTATCGTTCAATGTGCTGGCGTTCACTGTACCATATATTGTGTATATATTAATAATGCAGATTTGATTAGGCGGGCCAAAGCCCAGCTCTGGGAATGGGCGTGTTGGCTGTGTCTGGATTAATTTGGCTGGCTTCACTTAAATGAATTTTGATTGATTTGCATATATGCAAATAAAGCAACAGCATTTTTGGAGTTTTCATTTCATTGATGAAAAAGGATATAGACATGTGTGTGTGTGTGTGTATGTGTGTGTGTGTTTGTGTGTTGGTGCGAGTAAGAAACAGTCAATGACAAAAATAACTTTCTCCTTTTCAAAAAAACCCTTTTTCGTTCAAAATAATAAGTTCGAATTTTTGACTTTCTGGCAAAGGGAATTTAATTATGATTTCAAATGCTCGAAATACACTTGAAAAATAAAATGGATGTTGTTTTCGTTTCCTTAAGATATGTTTTTTTTGCTCAGTGCAATTGTTAAATTGATCGCAATCGATATCAGTGTGCATGCCAATCGATTGTTGTAGTGTCCAGTTAATAATTGTGCAACTAATCGATAACATTGATTTATTTCGTATCGATAACAAATTGATCTAACGATAATTGATGAATCATTTGCAATCATTTGCATCATTGACTGTCACCACTTATATTTTCCTTTCATTCCACTCTCGTTCGTTCTTTCTCTCTCTTTATATCTGTCTGTCTCTCTCTCTCTCTTACTCTCATTCACCGTTGTCACGTCCGCTGTGGAAAGAGCAGCTGCAGCAATCGAAAAGCGGCACTATGCCCAGCCAGAAACAGGACCTGAGCTTCCTCAACGAATCGACGCCGATCTATGTGACGTCATTTAGCAGCAATCAAATCACCTGCAGCAGCGCCACAATGACAACAGCAACAGCTGGTGGCCCCATCAGCGCACCATCCCTGGCGCCAACAACGGCGACGACAACAATGTCAACACCATCGGCAGCACCGGCATCGGCGGCATTGGTTAGCGCCGCCGTTGCAGCTGCCACAGCGGCAGCAGCAGCAGCAGCGACAGCAACAGGCGATCGACCGAACAACAATAGCAGCAGCAACATCACCTCAACGGCTGCAACATCGGCAATTGTTGGCGCAACGGCAGCAGCAGCAGCAGCACTCAAACAGGGGCAGCCAGCAACAGGCGCCAGCAGCAGCAGTAGCAGCAGCAACAAGACGAGCAGCGCAACTGGTCACATCTATCAGACGAGCCATGCCCAGCAGCAACAGTTGCAACAGCTGCAGCAACAATTGGCAGCGGCTGCTGCCACTGGTAAACCGTTGCAGGCAAAATCATTGCTGGCGAGCAGTCTGCAACATTTGGCCGAGGAGGTGGACGACGATGATATGGATGATGATGATGATGATGTCGATGGTGCCAACTATTGTGGCATCACCTACATCAGTTACAACAACAAACACGCACAGCTGCCGACAACAACGCTGCCAGCAACAACAACATTGCCAGCGGCAGCAGCAACACTGGCAACAACAGCAGCAATACATCAGCAGCGACAATTGCAGTTGCAGCCGTCGTCGTTGGGCGGCGATGTTGTTACTGCTGCTGCTGCTGCTGTTGATGTTGGTGGTGGTGCTGCTGCTGCTGCTGGTGGTGTTGGTGGACATTTTGTTGATGCACAAACATCAACATCGCCGCTAATATTGGAAACAACCGCTGTTGGCATTGGCAAGACGAGCATTGTGACAGCGGCAGATATTGCATTGCCGATGCGTTGCCACAGTGGAGCATCCGTACATGGAACGACAACGCCCAAAACCGAATACTCGACGGCCATTTCGAGTGGTCAGCTGCAACAGGCGTTTGCCGAGTTGCAACAGCACCAGCACCAGCTCCAGCACACCATTGGCAGCAGCAACAACAACAACAGCATCAACATCAACATCAACAGCAGCAGCAGCAATATTGGACAGCAACATTTACTTTTAAGCAGCAACAATAACAGCAATAATTGCAGCAGCAACATCATTGGGACGTCCGCTATGAAAAATTGTGATCTACTAATATCGAATAATTTGTATCCACCGAGACGAGAGGTGAGGTGGCAACAATTGTTGTCTATGTCGTTGTCGTTGTTGCAACATTGTCTGTTGCACGTTTTCGTTTCGTTTCGTTTTATTGCGTTTTCGGTCAGATTTTTGTGACTCTTCTGCTTGATTTGTTTTAAGTTCCATTGCAAGCCTGCAACAATTTGGCTAATAGACACTCACTCTCTCTTTCTCTCTCTATCTCTCTCGCAGTTACTAACTACGCTTAAGGATGACGTCATCGTGCACCAGTCTAGCGAAGGCCTTGGCCTTTCCCCATACAACACAACAGCAGCAGCAACAGCAATAGCAGCAACCGGCAGCAATAACATAACCACACAGCAACAGTTGCTCAGCGGCGCTGCCGTCTTTGAATTGCAACAACAACAACTTCAGCAGCAACAACAACAACAACAACAACAGCAACTGCAACAACAACACGAACAGCAACAAAATAGTCCCACAAGTAGCATATCAAAAGGAAGAACTGAACTTTTACTGGGCGATCAATCGCTGCGACAAGATCCAAGGTAAGTGCTCAGTACAAATTAACTTTAAATAAGTCAAGTTATTCCAACTTCTTGCTTACTTTAAGTAACCATCATACTTAGTTCTTATCAAGATATTCATTTGAAATCGGTTTAGTTTAGATGTCGTCATTATCTATATAAAGTATTTAAAAAAAAAAAAACAGCGAAACAAATTAAAGATTAAAGAATGTATGTAAAGGTTAATCGATGACTGATATATATATATACAACTATATATATATACAACTTTTTTCAATAGTTATCTGTGCTTTTTTGCGCATTTAAATTATATTTCAGCAATTAATTTAACTAAAATGCTGAATGAATAAAAATAATATTTGAATATGAATGCATAAATAATAAATAGCAAATTTGAATTGAGCTCAAAATGATGTGCCGGCATTTGAAGGCAAATTATTGATTGAAACTGCAGATGGCCAGAATGAATTGTTCGCTCCACAGTTGAGCAGGCACTGTGCCGGAGCTAACAATTAAAACAAATGAAAGGGAAAAAAGTGTTGCCGATGCAGCAGGCGTCGCTTTAAAATGCTAAATGCTCGTCCAGTGACTCTCGAACGTGCTGAATGCAAGTATATGTAGTGTGTGTAGTATGTGTGCGTGTGTGTGTGCACTAGTATGTGTGTGTGTGTGTTTAAGTTATGTTTGTTTGCTTCTCTATTTGCCAAGCATTTATTACCGTTTCGCCAGCAGGGCAACCTTTTGCAATCCGCATTCGGCATTCGGCTTTGCCTTCTCGCTCTCTCTCATTCTGCGCCTTGGAATTACCAAAGAATAGCTCTCTCTCCCTCTCTCTCCTCTCGCTCTCCTCTCGCTCTCTCTCTTTCTCTGTATTTACGCGTGTGTGTGTGCTGTTTTTATGACTGCTTATTTATTTACTTGGATGGCTCGCTGGGTTTTCCAGCTGGCTGGCTTGTCCTCGTCCTCGTCCTCGTTCTCGTTCTCAACCTCGTCCTGCTTGTCATACACTCATTCTGCATTCGCAGATATTTTTCACACATATATTTTTTTTTATTATTATTATTATTCTGTTCGCCGTGCTTTTCATCTGCAGGTATTTCGTTTGATTGTGTTTGTGTTGCTGTCTGTCTGTTTTTTTGTCCTTGTTGTTGTTGTTGTTGTTGTTGACTCCACTGACTTTGGCTCAGTTGCGATTTTGCTGGCCATCCGCCCGCCCATCATCATCATCATCATCATCGACCATCACACAACCAGTTTTCTGTTCCCATGCCCCGTTTGGTGGCCGGCCAGTCGAGAAGGGAATCGGCACGCGCGCTCTCATTTTATACCCATTATTAATTAACGAGCTATTTTTCACACCCTGCGCTGCATATTTATACATTTTAAATCGATTTTCCTTGAAAGCGGCTTCGTTCACTTGTTGCTCAAGAAAATGGCGTTTATGAAACTGAATTTCAGCTTAAACCCTACGCCACGTCTAAACTCATTCTGCCAACTTCAGCTTTCCAAATGTTCCCATTTGTGCATGCTGAGTTCTATCAGTGATATCAGCAGACTCAGATATAGTATATAAATCTTTATCACATCTTTCGTCAGTCGGGTAAAATTAGTAAAGCAACCAAAGCTTTTCAAAAGTATGCTCGTACAAGTCTTTTTAATGTTATCGATAACTTTTCCCCCATTAGCGAAATAAATCGTTTTACAGTTGCATTAAAGAAATACCATTTTAAAGATATATCTTAACTGATCTGTTAAGATCTGGCAATTGTTGTTGTTGTTTTTTTGTGATATTGATGGTATTTGATGTAGATGAATATTTTTCTCAGTGCATCAAGCATTTTTTTTCATTTTGCTGTTGGTATAAAAAACATTTCCTTTTTTTATTGGCAATGTTAATTATTAATTCACTTGTTGCGCTCGGATTCGATTTGAATGTGTGAAGAGACCGAAATGAAAAAAAACAGAAAGAAAAACTGCTGACTAATCAGTTGCAGACGACAGTGACACTGGAAATGGCCAAGATGACAAAAGAAACAGCAACAGCAACAACAACAACAACAACGATGTCTACGACGAAGACGCTGTCACTTGACTGCAACACGACGGCGCACTTTAATGTGCGGCATTATTTATGGCTATCACTGTAGTAGTTGTTGCTGTTGTTGTTGCTGTTGTTGTTGTTGCTGTGCATTTGACAGGCTGCAAAATTATCATTCTATGATGGGTTCGGCTCGGTTCGAGTCGGCTTTCAGCTTGGCTCGGCTCGTCTCGTCTCGTCTCGACACGCAGCTCGCCTCGGCAAACAGCTTTTCTTGGATTGGCCTAGCTTGGCTGGGCTGGGCCTGGCTTGGCATTGAAATCCGATGACAGCAAGCATCAATGCTGCTGACATTTGTCTTTGGCGAAGGGGAATGTCAAAAGCATTGGCTCTGTGTACTTGTTGCTTCACTTCAACTTGCAACGTAGGTGTGCATCACGTTAAGTAAGGCAGTCAATGTGTTTAGTAAAGTTTAGTTCCATAAAGCTGCTTATGTGTCGTCAAGCTAAAGCAGTTAGTACTCACAATTTGTTGCTCTTCAGGCCGAGTAAAGTAAAGCTTGGCTAATTGTGAATGTGAATTAAATTTGATTTGCTAGATTTTTATCGATCGAAAGAGAAATTCGTGTCAAATTTGAGCAGAACTAATGACATAATCTATGAATAATTAATCACAATTCCTAGATCTCTCGATTACGACAATTAATCAATTGAAGCTTGCAACACAGAGAACAACGTCTTAAATCGCATGCGATGCTGTGGAAATATTGTGGCAAGCCGCTAAAAACAGCAGAAACTGAAATCGTGACCGTGGCACAACTGTATTTTGGAATTTTTCGCCAGGGGAATGGGCGGTGCAAGTGTGTGGCAGGCATGTGTCGAAGCAAACATATCTTTGACATGCCAGCCATGTAGCCAACATCGTGTTGATTGCTGTCCCGGCCCAAATGCAAGCCCAAAAACAAACCCAAGCCCAAACCAAGACGCAGACCAAAAACCAAGTCAGCCTCGATGTCCGCTTGGCATTCGGAATGCGAGGCACGCGCAGGCGCAGCATTTTTGTGGCAAATGTTGAGGTAGGACCGTATTTCCAGGTGATTACGGCTATTGCTGCTGCTGCTGCTGTTGGTGCTGCTGCTGCTGCTGTTGGTGCTGCTACTACTGCTGTTGGTGCTGCTAATGTGATGGCCAATTTCCCATGTAGCTATGGAAAATCAATTATGTTTACGAGTTTACCGCTGCTGGGCATCTAATAAAAAAATAAAAAATAAAATTTAAAAGGAAAAAGGAAAAGGAAAAGGAAAAAGGAAAAAGAAAAAAGAAACAAACATAAGCGAGAGCGCGCCTTGTAATTAAAACGTTAATTTCCTGTCGTGTTATAAGACGAATTCTCATGATGCCTACCAACAACAACAACAACAACAAACGCCCACGTTGTGGCAGAGTGAGTGGAAGCGGGAGGGAGAGGGAGCGGCAGAAGAAACGAACGCAGGCAGAACGTAAAATAAAAAGAAGGCAAACAGAGCGCAGCAAAAGCAATGAGCGAAAGAGAGAGGGAGAGAAAGGGCAGAGAGAAGCAGAGAGCGAGAGCGAGAGCAAAGACTGTTGCAGTGCCTGGACTTTTTTTTTTTTTTTTTTTGTTTTTTTGCAAAGTTATGTGGAATATAAATTAATTAAAAAGCACAAAAAAGTCTTGTGAGAATATGCACAAAATGAAAACATATTTGTCTTACGGCACTGCAAGTGCAACTGTATATGTGTATGTATATATGTGTATATGTGTGTGTGTGTGTGTGTGTGTGCATTGCTACTTGGTAACTTGAGATAAATCCGTTATAACTCTTGGCAACTGGGCCGAAGCAGAAAATAAAAGCAAAGTCGACCCAAATGATGCCCGTGCAGGCCATATGGAAATACGCGTTATACGATACAAACACACACACACACACACACAAACACACATATATACACATTTATATGTACCACAAGCGTGCATTGTTGTTCTTGTTGTTGTCGTTGTTGATCATATCTTTTGAGGATGCTTTGCTGCTGAGAAAACCATAAAAAAAGGTAAAGCGCAACTGGCGACGTGTCTTTTGTTTTGTTTTCGCTCAACCTTAGCTTTGCCCTTGTCCTCTCCATGTCCTCGAAGCTAACTGAGCACAGTGTGTCAGGAAAGTGTTTTGACACCAAAACCAAAACCATCCACTTTCCACAGCAATCGCAAAAAAAAAACAAAACGAAACAAGAAAAGAGAAAAAGAGCAGAGCCTGTAGGCAGATCTGCAACACTGTGTGGCAAGCAACATTAGATCAGATTTAGTAGTAAATTTAAATATATATATTTATGTGTTTTGTATGTGCGTTTGTATGCATTAAGCGCTCTGTTCACAATGCGTTAATTATTTTTGTTACCTGTGCGTCGCTCTTCTCTGCTTCTTCGCGCTCTCACTCTCTCTCGTGCTCTCTTTGACTGCGGCACAGGCGAACAACAACAACAACAAATACATACAAGTAACTGCGTATGTATGCGTGTTGATTATTTTACTTATGTGCGTGTGTGTGTGTGTGTGTAGATGTATATGTTTTGGGTACCTTCGTTGCTGTGTCTCTTTGAGGCTGCGTCTGTTAATGCTGCCTTTGGAGCTGCGCGCGCCAATCAATGCCAGTTGTTGTTGTTGGTGTTTCCTTTGGGCAACGGCCGCAGTCGCCGCAGCATACGTGCATACATAGCTGACTGTTGAGTCACGCACACACACACACACACACACACACACGGTACAAACACACCTTTTGTTCTTTTGTATGCTGCCAGGTATTAACAACAGGCTTAACTACATACATACAAACATAACAAAACTAACAAACATTCACACACACACACACACACATGATATGTTCATATGTATGTTTGTATTCATGAACATGTGTACCTGCCTTCGCTGCCGGCGTCAGCGTTAACGTTAACGTCAACGTTAACGTTCGTTCGCTCGACTGCGCTCACCTTACTTTAGAGCCGCTGCTGCTGTTTGTTCTGCTTCTGCTGCTGCTTCTTCTTCCACATCTGCTTCTGCTTGTTCTTCCCCTTTATTCTGCTTTTGTTGGAATTCCTATTCCTGTGCTGTGAAACAGCGCTTTAGCTTCGTTTGCTTCTCTTCTTCTCTCTGTTTTGTGCACTCTTCAAGCTACTACGCCTAGCGCAATTTGCCAAACCCATTGTTTGTCTGCCTCTTATGTATGCACACAGGTGTGTGTGTGTGCGTGTGTTTGCCTATTTATGTACATACATATGTGTATATCCTTTAATACAAAAACGAAAAAGAAAACAGAAAACTGAAAAGCAGAAAACTTGTTCGCTTTGAGTGGTTCGCTTGAGTGTGCTGCACTTGCGCTGCGCTGCCGACAGGTACGACAACAACAACAACAACAACAACTCTCTCTCGCTCTTGCTCTTGCTCTTGCTCTCTTAGGCGTCTCAGTTCTCTTGTGCAGCAAAATCGCTGCTGGCGACGCTTTTGAGCCAGCGTTTTTCATTTTATGTTGGCGGCGCTCAGTTCGCAGGTTTTCAGTGTTTTCAGTCTATGGCTAACTTTGTGCGCAGAGACAGCTAAAACCGTTTATGTTGTCGCGTCTCGTGTAAGTTGAAAGCAACAATAACAACAACCAACAACAACAACAGCAAATGTGTAACTGTAGGCAGACCGGCAAAATGCACAACGACAAATTTTTAATAACAGTGATTAATTTTTGTTTTGTTTTTATTTTTTTTCTGTTTTGACAATTGCAATTGCAACAGCAACAGCAACATCGTATGTTTACCGTTAACTGCTGATCGATTGACAACAACAACAACAACAATGTTGGCCAATGTGTGTGTGTGTTTGTGCGGCTAAGAACCTATTAAATGATAATTAAGATTCAAAATTCAAACAACAACAACAACAAAGCAAAACGTTTCTTCTCTCCTGCTCTCTCTCTCGCTCTCTCTCTCTCTTGCTATTTTTTTTTAGTAAGTTGCTTTGCAGTTGCATTGCCTTTTTTTTACTAGTTGCATTCACTGCATGCAGCGTTGCCAGATCGGCATTGTTGTTGCTGTTGTTGGAATTGAAAATGTTTGTGCAAGTGAAAAACAAAAGTCGCAAAACTATGCAATGTCTTTGCATGTATGTACGTGTGTGTGTGTGTGTTTATTTGTGTGTGTGTGTGTGTGTGTGTGTGTGGTCAACATGCAACGTCAATGGCTACTGCAGCAATTGTTGTTGTTGCAACCGTAAAAGCAACCAGCGACAACAGCGAAAATTTCTTTCGAAAGTGCTGAGAAATTGGTCAAGCAACTTTTTACAGCGCGTTGTTGTTGCTGTCGTAATTAATACCTTGGTTAATAAACAGCACAAAAACAACAACAACAACAACAACAAGAAATGAATGCAATCGCTATCGGCAGCGATTTATTAATTTCCCCCGACTGGAAATCGAGTGCGCTGCGCATGCGCAGAATTTTTTTTTGGAATTTTTCTTCCTGTTGTTGCAAACGTGTTTTATTTATTTTGATTTTGATTTTGATTTTGATGTGTTTGTGGTGAGCAGAGCATTTACACAAAAATAATATAGCTGAAATGTGCTCAAGTGGAGGATAACAGGAAAAAAAAAACAAAACAAAACAGCATAAGAAATAAATAATAACAACAACAACAACAACAACGAGAATAACTCAAAATGCGCATCCTAAAGCAATGGTGAGTGAAGCTAAGTATCTCTCTCTCTCTCTCTGTCTCTCTCTCTCTCTCTCTTTCTCTTTCTCACAATCTCTCTCCCTCTCTGTACGTAGATATATATTGCTTTTGCACTTGGTTTATACCTATTCTTGGGCTGTTGAAGATGACACACACAAGTGGCAGATACTTATTCATATCTTACTTTATCTAATAAAGACTTGTATTGTTATACGTATGTGTGTGTGTGTGTGTGTGTGCATGCAAATTGTGTGCATAATACACATGCATGCATAACTCAGTCAAGTCAAATCACCAACATTGTATCTGATAGATACTCGCCCCATTTCGTATGCATAACACGACAATGACAGCAAAATACAAACACAATCTGGCATTACGTACCTTAACTGAAATGCACTCGCACATACCAAAATAGGTGCTTATATACATATATATACATATACATATATATATATATATATATGCATTATATAAGCAACGCATGAATTGAAAACAAAAACAAAAAAAGACAGCTAAAAAACTCACATTTCACATTATGAATTAAGAGATGACAGAGTAGCAGCTGTAAGAAGAAGGATGCACAGCGTGAAAATACTGCTACATGCCCCAAGCAGTTCCGAGCAGAACAGTTGCATGAAAGTTTTTCAATGAGCAGTAGTAAAAACGAGAAAGAGATGGCAATAGTTGGAAAGGTGGCGGTTCGCTTTGGGCTCCTCTCCCACACAAACTTTGTACGACTACCTGGCAACTTTGGTTGCGGCCAATAGTTCACTCGATTAGAGCCGTAACCGCAACCGAAACGAAAACCGAGGCAGGAGCCAGAGCCAGAGCCAAAGCCAAAGCCGAACGCACAAAGGCGAGCCACGAAGTCGTTATAAATATTTACAACACATACGTGATATGTGTGTGCGTGACTTCAATCATGATTGAAACGCAATGGAGTTGAAGCACTCACACACACGCACACACGCACAGGTTTAACCTTCAATCAGATTTGCAGATATGCACAACAAATGTTGTTCAAATTAGTTATTCCAAAGAAAAGCAAAGTAAAAAAAAACTTTACACCCTTTGAGCACATTTGATGTATATGTTTGCAGTTTGAAACCGAACATGCCACATTTGTGTGGTTATTGTGGCATGTGTGGCATGTCTATGGCTATGTTGATGCCACAATCTAAAATTCATTTTTCATTTTTCAATCGATTATGGCTGCTAAATGATTCAGCTGACTGCCTCGGCCAGCAATGCTGAACAAGAATATATATATATATATAGTTTATTTGAACGGAGACGTCTCCTTCCATGCTCAATAAAACAATAAACAAGATGATTTTAATATTGCAACAATTATCCCAGCTGAAAGAAGAAGAAGAAGATGAAAAGTGCGATTATCTGTCCAAAGTCAAATGCAGAATGAGAAAATCACAGAGATACATGTGCGGTGCAGTGATAAAAAGATGAAACATGAATAGCACACAGATGGCTGGCACGTGGCATGCCACAATTCAATTATACACTTGTGTTTGTCGCTTAATTGCTGCCACAACGATGCGCAGTACTGTTGCCCCTTTGGGGGCTATTTGGCAATCAATAAAACCGCATTTCAATTGGCAAACGGATTCAACTTGGCATTCATTGCTGCAACCTTGCAGCGGTTGGCCAAGTGCGTTTTTCAAATCTGGCCACGCCCACTCGCCTAACGGTGCACAGTGAGTGAGTCAGGTGAGTCAGGCGAGCCAAGCGAGTGGCGCCGCCAAGAGATGCCGAGAAATTCCAAGAAACCAGAAACCACTCCAAAAACAAAAAAAAACCAAAAACAAAAAAAAAAAAACATTTTCGCAATTTCAAATGCATGGAGAATGCTTTCGAGGAATTCGAGTAGGTGTTGCAAGTGTTGTTGTTGTCGTTGTTGTTGTTGTTATTGTTATTGCATCTCTCACATGCCCCCTCCCCCCACCCCCTCTCATGCGTACTTGACTTTTAATTAATTCTCAATAAATTTGCCATTTTATTGGCTTGTGAGAGCTTATAAAAAGGTCTATCGTTGCAACAGCAGACAGATTGGTAGCAAGGGGTGGGGTGAGGGGAGTGTAGGAGTGGCGATTGGGCTGCGTCACTATCAATTGGATGTTCAATAGAGCGCCATTGCTGAAGTGGACTGAATTCAATTGAGCTGACTTGGCATTCACTTGGCCAGTTGGCAAAGCAAGTGGCTTCAACTTCAGTTGCAATCTGCTTATGCTTAGCACCAGGTAGATAGTGGGGGGAGGTTCATTCAGATTTATTCAAAATGCTCAAGGTCAATTTGCTCATCTAGAATAACATCTAAATGTTCATCATTGGATTTAAATAAATGCCATTGAATTTTGCGGCTGTTGAATCGAATCAAATTGACACATTTTGATTAATTTAGTTTCTTGTTAATTGTTTTAGCAGTGCGTAACTTAACTGTAACTTAACGGTTAGCGCATTTGGCTAATCAAATGTGGCAGATTCGCTTTGTTCAAATATAATCTAGTCAAAAGCTAGCTTTGAGTCTCGTTCGCATTATTTAATGGCTCGCTGGCATTAACTGCACCCCGGGGCAAGTGCAACTGTGGCACTCACTCAACTCACTCAAATCTCGCTGGCCAACGGTTCCGGGGAGCACTTAACTCAACTCCACAACTCCGGCCAATTATTTAAGTACTGAACTGTTGCCACAATTCATAATCATTGGCATTCATTTTGTTTTAGCTTGAAATTGTTGTGGGTGTCTCTGCTGCTGCTGCTGCAGTTGCCACAGTTGCCACAGTTGCCACAATTGCCACAGTTGCCACAGTTGCCGCAGTTGCAGTCCCGTGGCAACAGTAACGGAGGGTGTGTCTCGACCAATTAGCCAGCTGCCTTTGTCCGCTCTGTCCTCTACCTGGCGGAGTACACGCAAAAAAAAAGCGAGCAACTTTTGCTTATAATGACAACTAAAAGTCGAAAAAAATAAAGAAAATGCGAAGCTAAAAATTAAAAATAAAATTTAATATTCAAATTTAATAAATATATATATATATATATATATATATATATATATATATCTACTTGAAAGCAAGAGTATTTAATTGAATTATTTTTTATGCTCATTCATTCTTTGAGTGCAATTGTCTGAACTTGGCTGTTAGCTAACTCTGGCTTTTGTCTGTTTGCCCCTGTGGCTGGTCTGCCTCCCCCTGCGCTGCCTTCATCTCCATCCCCCTAACCCAATGACTCACTGACTCGACTCGAAGGCAGCAACAATTGCCTGGCAGCACAATGGCGGCAACGACTTCCGCTGTCCGCAAATAAGCCTCTTCCGGTTTGATAGCCACATGCTGTACATGTTGCACTTGTTGCAGGATGAATAGGCGCTGCCACACACTTTTATATATCTATATGCATACAGTCGCAGTTACAGTTACAGGTGCAATGCTGTTAATTTAGCCCAGCTCGTAAGCCCTTCATGCATCAAGTATCATTCACACACACACAAAACTCATTCACTGGGGATTGTCCACACTTGCCACCCCCATCCTCTCTCTAAATGTGTTGCAGGTTACACACACACTTAGAAATAGACAGAGACAGACAGAGAGAGAGAGAGAGCGCGCTTTGAATGCTGCCAACAATTAGCAAGCCGCAACTGAATAATGCCAACAACGGCACAATTTGTATTTAACTGTGTGTGTGTGTGTGTGTAGCTGTCACTTTATAATATGAACAATCGCATTGGACAGTTGACCAGAACATTTATGCATACACCCACACCCACACACACAGACACACACACACAACATTTATAATATTTATGTTATGGCTTGATTGTCACCCTCAAAACACCCTCTTGACCGCATTTTGTGGCTCAGTCGCAGCTCCCCTCTCCACCCACACCCCTCTCGAATCTTCTTTCTGTCTGCCACCTTGTTGTTTTCGGGGAATGCCTTCATCACTTTTAACACAATTTTTGCTCATTTTAATGGCCAAAACAAGCCAAGCCAGTGTGCCAGTGTCTGCTGCTCTGTGGCCACCACTTCATTCCATTCTAGTCATTCTTATGCTCTTTTGGGCTGCTTTTGATGACGGCCATCGAACACCGATTCAATGCTGATTAGCATCCAATTATATATGTCGGACTTTAGAAATTTGTGAAACAGTGCGAAGAGAGAGTAAGTACCAGTAAGTACCTTCCAGTGGATAACCACTAAGGGATAGAGGAATGGATACCTTTCATTGGTTACGGGAGTATCCACCTAGTAGTTGATACCTTCCACTTGGTATCTTTCGGTATATACTTATCAATGGTTACAGGATACCGAAGTATATACCTAGTAGTTGATACCTTCCAGTTGGTATCTTTCGGTACATACTTATCAATGGCCACAGTAATGGGTACCTTTCATTAGATACCGGTGCATTTACCTAGCAGTTGGTACCTTCCAGTCGGTATCTTTCAGTTTATACTCATCGTAGAGTGTATCTTGAAGTGGATACCTTTCATATACCTTCCACTGGATACCGGAGAGGGTGGCTTACAGTGGATACTTTTCAATAGCTAGCTAGTAACGGAGTAGGTACCTCGCAGTCGTGGTGGTGTCCAAATTGTGGGTCTACCCAATTTTAAAGCATTGATTCCTTGGGCAGCGCCAGCAACTTGCTAAAAACTGGAAAGGTCTGCCCCAAATCGACCATCCCAAAAATATGCTTTTGTTTTTTTTTTACGTTTCTTAAAAAATATACTTGTTGAACAATAAGATTTCTGAGACGACACACACACACACATATGCATATTGCTAATTGGTTTTTGTTTAGTTGAAATCACTTTGATTTCACTTGGAATTTGTTGCAATTTCATTAGCCTTTGCTGTCAACAGCAGCTGTTGCATGCAAAGTGCGTTCAGCCAAGGGGATTGAGCACTCAATTGATCCTTGCCAGCTGTTCAGCTGTTGCTGGCTTTGTGCTGGTTATCCTGCTTATCCTGGTTATCCTTGATTGCTCCGATTGGCGTTGAGGCTTCTCTCTGTCTTCTGTTTGTTCAGTTTTCAATTTTCCATTTTCAATTTTCATTTTTCTGTTCGCTGTTCAATAATTTTTCTCTGTTCTCAGTTCACTTCAGCGCCAAAGGCATTTTAATTCGTTTATGATGCGCCTTTCTGCTTTGGTGCTGGACTCATTTGTGCTGTGCTCATTTCATGCCCATGCCCATGCTCATGCCTCACAAAACATGCCGCATGCCGCATGCCACGTTCCGCTTACGCCGCATGCCGCATGCCACGTCCTTGTGCTTTGTCCTCCCTATTCATATTTTCATTGCTGCTACGCAAATTAAATTGTCCTGGGCACAAGTCGCTTTTTTAATGCACTTTCTCTCGCTATCGCTCTTGCTCTCTCTCACTCTCTCTCTCTCTCTCTTGCGCTGTCTCTGTCTCTCTCGCTCTCTCGATAAATATAGTCCAGATTTGACAGCGACAACAGCCTGCTGCCTGCTGCCTGCTGCGGCTGGTCACGTTGACGACGTGCGTCCACTTGGGACCCAAATGGAGAGCCCGCTCCAATTTACGACTTGAAGTTGCGTTGCACTCAGCCCACTCAACCCACTCACCCACTCAACCCACTTGCCACTTACCGTTCTCGCGCAGCTGTTCAGCTGCCAACTACACTTTGATATGCATGCTGAAACTGAAATTGCTTTTGGCGTGACCTGACCCACACACACACACACACACACACACACACATACACACCAATCCCTCCCCTGCCCCCAACACCCACTCCACACCACCCCACCCAGAGAACAATATTCGCATTAAGCTCACGTTGCAATCTCGCAATTAGCGTTCCATTCTAAACCTTAAAGCCAAAAGTCGCAGAACTTGTTGCCCCAAAGCGAATGCAGTGAATGCAACACCAAACACCAAACATTGTGGCAAAGCTGCACATTGAAATAGTGAATTCGAATCTTGAGTCCATTTCTCTTGATCGTTCTTCAACTAATTATTCCCAGCTTGAACTCTTTCAAGTACTCATTATGTAATCAATTTAGAGTCGGTCATTTCTATAATTAAGAACTCAATTAATTTAAGAACCAATTCATACTAATTATTTGATTGGGCTTGCACCAATTGATGCAACAAATGTTGCACCATTTTCAATTTAATTACACACAGAAATCCTATAAATTTTTCTTATATTTTAATTTGAATATAATTTTACATAAATAATTAATTAAAATAATTAATTAAAAAATTAATTAAAAATTTAATTAAAATAATTAAATAATTAATTAAAATAATTAAATAATTAATTAAAATAATTAAATAAATAAATATATTTGAGTGACAGATTTTTGTATATTAAATCGTTTGGCTTGCATTTTTTTTATATCGAGAAAGTAGAGCTCCATCGACTTGAAGATACCCTGTTAAATTGATAAAAATTGGCATATTTCTCATTCGATCTGGATGACATTTTCAACTTTTAATAATATAACAAGTCAGAGCAAAAAATAGCACTAAAGAGAGTATATGTCTAAGAACCAGAGATTTGACGTTTCTTAATTTCAGTTTTTCTTTTCTTAAACTTTAAAAAATATATGTAAAATTCAGGCTATAGTTTTCTATATGTTGGGATTGTCGATCTGCTTTATTTTTTATGAATTTCATTGTTATATTTTTAGAAATTATTTCTAAGTACAAGAAAATCTTTCTAGGTTTCAGCACGATTTCCAATGCAGTGCGAGTGTCGAAAATTCAGTTCGATTTATCTCTCGAGTCTGTCAATTATATATACTACTCAATTAGCAGACCATAACTTAATAGTTGTGTCTGTAGCTCCAAGCCTCTCTGATTCCAACTCGTTTATGCAGATGGATGATATATGGGATCGGAGATGCTACCTTAAACATGCCTTTGCATAACTTCTTCAACTGATTTTTACACCTTTTCAATGTGTTGAGCGTGTTCATTTACTCAAACAGTCTCGAAATATATATAAATATATATATATATATATATATATACAGTTATATATTTGATACATTTTCAATGGACAAATGAAATAATCGTTGGAATTTCGATGCTCAAATGCCTGAAAAAATGAAATGTTGCGGAATTTGTTCATCCAACTGTTTGCTACACTGTGCACTTGAGAACTTTTGCAATAAGGAGTGCAATCAATCGTGCCACACTCTTAGCAAATTTGTAGCAACTTGTGTGCCAAATCAGCGCACAGACAGCCAGACAGGCGGACAGACGGACGGACAGACAGGAATAGTGCTGCTCGAACTGTAACTGCACCTGAGTTGATTTCGTAGCAAGGACTGCCAACAACTGTCAATGTAGCATGAAAATGTAATGAAATCTATCGAGTACAAGCGTTGCAATAACGTCCAGGTGGTGCCACGTACACGATTCGAGTATCTCAAGGATACACATGTATCTATGCGCTGCTCCACGGGATACACTTTGGGGAATTAGACCTGCTCAGCTGCTGTCGGGCATTTAAAAAAGGCACAACATATATATACATACACATATACATATACATATATATATATATATATTTTATATATGGTATGTATTGGCAGCGTGTGTGTTTGGCTGACTGCACAAATCGAGCTTTCTTGCCTCGCGCCCGTCTCCCCAAGGAAATAATCAAGCAAGCGAGCAAGCATGCAGCCAAGCAGCCAAACAGTAGTTGCAACTTGGACACAAGGTGTGCACACACAATATACAGCAAATGTAGCCAAACAATTTCATGTGCGTTTTAGCTGATTTCACGCAACACAGCAAACTGATTGCATTTAGCAATCAGTTCAGTACCCTTTCGATTGCTAATTGTTGTACTTGGCCCAAGGGCAACTGGCAACTGGCAAACAAAAAAAAAAAGAAGCAAAAACAACCAAATTGGGGATTCAACATAAAAAGAAGAAGAAGAGAAAAAGAAGCATGTGGCACCTGTTGGCCAAGTTGAAAAATGGCATTTCAAGCAAACAGAAAATTGATTGTTTAACTTTTTACAAATTGATTAAGTGACATTCCACTTAAGATACATTCCCACTAGTAAGTAATAGATATTATTTGTCAATAATACTCTATATAAAACTCGGAATATATATATATATATATAGAGATGTGTTCTTCTATGAACAACTCTTTTGTGTTCCAAAACATCTTAACTTGTCAGATAAAGGATATAGATTCCAGACGAAACAACCGTATGAAGTCAGCATATATGTCGGAGCAGGCCAATAACTATGTCATATAGCGCCGATAGGAACAATCAGTCAGCTGTCTAAATTTAGATGTCGGCAATTTGACTATTTTCTAACTGTTTCGGCTAAGAAAAAATCAGTCAACATCCGTTATTTACGGGTTAGGCAAAAAAGATCTCTTCAGGGACCATCCTTGATATAGTAATTACCCATATCAGAGTTGTACAAGTCCCTATAAATGGTTCATCAAGAATGAACTATATCGCTTTCGATATATATTTCAAGGTCTTATTTTTGATATGGATCCTCAAGTTGCTTCTTGAAATCACTCAAAATAAGGTACTCAGGTACTAGCTTGGAATGATTGCAACAAGTATTGAAATGATGGGGGACTTAAAGCTATATAAACATCTGTTATCTGGAGATGATTCTATAGCTTTAAGTGGCAGTTATATTTTGAAAGAACTAATCAGTTATCATATTATTAATAATTAAGGTCGCTTAACTAAGTAGTAATAAGATATATATATATATATATAGATATAAATTTGTTTGATTGATTGATTGATTGATTGATTGATATGCTAATTAATTGTGTTTTATTCCGTTTTGTAGGCCACGTCGACGTTCCGGCTCCAGCATTGTGGTCATTGATGGCGATGATCTGAAGCCATGTCTGCCGGATGATTACATAAGCGGTCAGCATCATCATTTGCATCACCAGCAGCAGCAGCAGCAACAGCATCCGCATCAGCAACAGCAGCAGCATTATCGCACGCACTCAAGTGATATTAGGGAGATTGATCAGGAAATGCTGACGATGCTGTCGGTCAATCAAGATAACGGTAGGCTTAATCACCTTGTTGTTAGCTATTAACGGGCTAACGGTTAACCGGGGGCAATTTCTATTCTTATGGTCCACACAGGTCCACATCGCGAGATGGCCGTCGACTGTCCCGATACGTTTATAGCACGCAACAAGACGCCACCCAGATATCCGCCACCCCGTCCACCGCAGGTAAGCAACCACTTATTAGTCTGCGACAACCACCCCCCAGCCCCCAGAGCCACACAGCTAACAACACCCACCGCACACACACTCACACACACTAAAAGTGCTTAACAACAACCACTAACAAGCAACTTAATAAGAATCGCTAACAACAACAAGAGTCGCACAATAACCACGCTTGCTGCTTATTCCAAAACCATCCACTCAACCACTCAAACACTCATTTCATGCATTTTCTTTTCACCACTGCACCACATTGCTCACACACGCACCACCATCCACCATCCAACAAACACCAAACAACAACAACAACCACAACCACTAAAATACAGAAACACAACACCAACCATACAGCCATCACCACCACCAACACCACCAAGAACACAACTAAAACTAACAATGATCATGCTAACAAATTGTTAATTGTTGCATATCATTCTTCACATCAACATGAACAACAACAACAACAACAACAACAACATCATCATCATCAACAACACTCATCAAAAACAACAACAACAACAATTGCACTCGATGTCGCCACACAAAATTTGTACAATCAAAAACATCAATTCAAATTGGAACAAATCGAAAACTATGAAAACGATCTACAAACGGAACAACAACAACAACAACAACAACAACAACAACAGCAGCAGCAGCAACAGCAGCAGCAGCTGACAGTAGCAACAACAGCAGCAATAGTCAACCCAGCAACAGCAATCAACCCGACAGCAACATTAACAGGCGCACAACAGCAACAGCAAATGCCCATCAGCAACAACAAACACAACGGCAACAGCAACGGCAACGGCAACAATAACATGGCCGATGAGTTGTTGTGCGTTGTTGATGGAATTTATCGCAAGGGCGCCAGTTTGCCATCGTCGAGCGCTTTCGACGAGATGCTCAGCAAAGAGGCGCTCGAATCATTTGAAACTATGGCGTATCGTCACTTGCAGCAGCAGCAGCAGCAAACGACGAGCAATGGCAGCAGCAGCAGCAGCAGCAACAACAACAACAATGGCAGTAGCAGTAACACAGCTGCCACACACAACAACAACAACAAATTGAGTGCAAGCAGCAACAGCAACAACAATTCATTGACTAGCACACGCAGCAGCAGCAACAACAGTAGCAGCAACAACAGCAGCAGCAGCAACAACAGCAGCAGCAACATTGCCAGCGCTGCATCCACAACGAGCAGCTCCACGTTGCCAGATGACCTGAGCTTGGCGCCACCGGGCTATGAGCCGAGCAGTCAACTGTTGCCACTGCAACTGCCACTGCCACTGCCACCGCCACCCGGCAAACATCGCGAGCTGCCCGTCGATGTTCCCGATAGTTTTATTGAGATGGTAAAGACGACGCCACGTTATCCGCCGCCGGCGCATCTCAGTTCACGTGGCTCGCTGCTCTCGAATGCCAGCTCCTCGAATGCATCGACTGCTCACACGACGCTCTCGTCGATCAATTCGGTTGCTGCTGTTGCCGCCGCCGCCGCTGCTGTGCCTGTTGCAGCTGCCACAAGCATTGCTGATGAGGTATACAAAAAAAAAAAACAAAAAAAAAAACCAAAAACCAAAAACTATAATTGCATTTCAACTATTTTCGCATCTTGTAAAACTTTGCTATTTCAATTTCCTCGAAGCAACTGTCTCGCTCTCTCTCTCTCGCTGTTTCTCTTTCACTCTCTCAATGTGGCTTTCTCTGTCGCCACCTCTCTGACTATTTAATAGATTTAAGTGCCTTTCTGTGCTCTGTCCTAGCTTAAGTCTTGACCACGTAACTTGACAACCGCAGCGCTGCAAGCAGAGCAAACTTAAAATCCCACCCATCATGCTAATAACCATATACCACAAGCCGCATGCCACATGCCATTTGCCACATGCAGCATGCCACAACATGCCGCATGTAATCGCGACCCACTTGCAAGTGACATTCCTCACAGCACACTCGATTAGCCTCGATTATGCCCGACCCCCTTTCTCCGCTACTCACTCTCTCTCTCTGTGTCTCTCTCTCTCTGTCTCTCTCTCTATCGCTCTCTCTCTTTATCTCTGTCTGACTTCCTTTTGTCGAGTCTTTTGTTGCCACTTTATGACACAAATCAGCAGCAATTTGCATTTCATCTCAAACTGTCTGCAACAGCCACATTTTTATCGCTGCAATTTCCGCATGTTGTTTTAGTTTTTCCCTTCTTTTTTCTTTTTCGTTTATACCCTGCACCAATTGTAACTGTATATAACAGATCAGATAAGATCCAACAGAAAACTTTATATCGCATATTCCGATATATATATAGCTGTATATTATATATTTGATTTATTCTTGGATTTGGGCCTGTGAAATTTACTACATCTTAAACGATGTATATATATGTATATATATATTACATATATGCCTCTGGCTTTTAATATTATCATATTAAATTTCAATTGAAATTCCAATTCGGGATTTGGCAAACCTTAAACTATACTGCATAACTAGCACAGTTTGGGGGTCCATCACAGTTTCAGAGTCACTGCTTACAAATCGAGAAGCCTCTTTTTAAGTTAGTTTTCGACTAGCTGCAACTGCTCAATGTATAGACATTGACGACTCACAGACATTCCATAGAATAGAAGGAAAAAAATAAATAAATAAAATTTAATTCAAGTACAAAACTGAATGCCAAAAATTGCAACTTCGATTGAGGTATTCCAGGTATTTGCGCAAATTAGCTGGCAAAACACTTAAATTATGCTCAAAACTTTTGTTTAGTCTGCTTATAAAATATGGAAGCCATAGTTTATTGTTGATTATCAGAAGTTTAGCGTTGAATTTAATTCGCTTTTAATATGCATACAGATTAGTTTAAGGGGTATGGAGGGGAATTGTTCAGGGATGGGGGGGGGGGGGGGGGAGGGTTGTGTTTGCAGTTGTTAATTATATAAGCTTCTTCACTATTTGCATTGTCTTCCATTTGCAATGTTTTATGGCTTTTCGATTTGTTTCCTTTCCGGGTAGATTATGCACCCCACAGCAACCCCTCTGCACCCCCCCCCCCCCCCCCCACTCACGCTGCTGCTGGCATGTGTGTTCTTAGCGAACGTTGGCCTAATTCCCTCGACTGCCGCGCTTGCAGTGTTTTAGTGTTTTGGCCTCGTTGCCAGCATAATCCTAAGCTCTGCCCAGACCACGCCCATCTAGCCCAATTTGTGTGTGTGTATATATTTATTTATATAGATAGGAGTGTATCTGTGTGTGTGTGTGTTCTTCAACAACAACAAAAATAGAGCAATAGAGGGAAACTAAAAGCTTGAGTTATTTGTTTCAAAATGGATATCGATCAATTTTGCACTGGGCTTGCCACAAAGATAGATTCTTATTTGAGAAAGACACACACAAAATCCAAAAGAAAACCAAAAAAAGAAAAGAAAAACAAATATTGACAATGCTTACATTAATCAAAGGATTATCTGCATTTGCCTTGCACTCTGCATAAACAAGAAGATGAAGAGGAAGAGGAAGAGGACCGTACCCCAAGCGAATCAATTAAAGCAACACAATCAAAAAAAAAAAAACCAGCAACAGCAGCAGCTACAACAACAACATCAAAACATGTGCATAACTCACACACACACACACACGCACACATACACACATACGCCCAAACATATACACAAACAAGCACTCACACACACACACACACATGAACTAAAATGAAAATCCAAATTAATCGTTCTCTCCAACTATTCTCGCCATTTTCTCTCCCCCCATCTCTTTTGTCTCTCTCTCTCTCTCTCGCTCTCTCGCTCGCAGCTTAATGGGAACTCTAAGCCATTGCCGCCGCCTCGTGATCATCTGCGCATTGAGAAGGATGGACGTCTCATTAGCTGCGCCCCCGCACCTCAGTTGCCCGATCGACGCGTGCCCGCCAATGGCAGTCAGCAACACCAGCAACAGCAACAACAAATGCAGCTGCAACAGCAACAAATAGCGCAAATTGTGGAGCCAACACTCGAGCAATTGGACAGCATTAAGAAATATCAGGTGGGTCTTGAACACTATTCACTTTCTTTGCTCAGCTCAAACTTCGAAATTCGAATTCGAAATTTTGCCTTGCGCCTGCTGTTAGGCTATATGAGCAAAAATCAAATACTCGCATTGCTGGTGACTGTCCAACCGCAATGTGTGACCATAAAACTGTGCGCGCTATATGAGTGAATGAAAAGAAGTGTTGTAAATACATACATATATATATACAAATATATATAAATAATATTGATATTTTGATATATATTAAACACATTAAACAGTTAAATGTCAAAACTGAGTCGATTTTGACAAGCACTGCCTGCTTTTAATGTGAGTACCAATGCGATATCTTTGTTCGAAAGCTGTGAAACCAATGTTATATGATATATATATATATATATATACAGGATTGGTATTATGTGTGGCAACAGTATCAAGATGGACACAGATGAAAGCCTGCTGCTTTGTCCCTTAAATGGTGTGGCCTTGCTGTGAGCACAGCCCACAGACTGCAATTCACAAATTGAATATCACGTCACAGTTGAGTGCAGCTCGTCACTTTGACATGCATAGCAACAAGCAGCAAGCCGCAATCAGAAAGCAGCAAGCAGCAAGTTGAAAGCAGTTGGCAGTTGGCAGGTAGCAGGTAGCAAATAGCAGGAGTTCCGCATGCCTCACCTCTCTTGACCACACACAATATATGGCGACCTTTTGCCTATCAGAACATTCCCCGCTTCCCGCTCCTTACCGACCCGCCCCACCTTTGTTTGCTGTGCGACAATCGACAATGGACGACTCCATTGACGTCGTCTATGGCAACGTTTCCGGTTCGTCGTTTGATGTGCGCTTTATGCTGTTATGTTGCTTCTATTAACTGCCGATGTTTGTTGTTGTTGGTATTCTATTGACCAGTGCATGTCCAACTGCATATTAAAGTTCCAAACTTCATCAGCGAAACTTTTAGAATAGAGCGAAGCAGCTGGCGGAACAGCACAGAACGCGGAGTGGAATATGAGTAGGAAATGGGAAATAGGAAATAGGCAAATTTGGGGAAAAGGGAAAAACCTACATGAAAAGTTACTCAACAACTTTCTCCGTGAGCTGCAGCACTCCCAACTATTATGTGGTCTATGTGGTAACTGGGAAGTGGAGGTAAACAAAAAGATTGAAATTGAATTAAATATTCTTTGGCAGCGAGACAACAAATGCAGTAACAAACATTAAAATGCGTGAGAGGAATACTTACTGTAAAATGGAAATTGGTAAATGCACTAAGTAATTAGTTATGCAATCTCTTTGAACGACGAGTGAGCTATTAACAGCCCAAACGCGAAATGCATAATTAATTAAACTGTTTGGCGCACACAGTTGAGGAGTCACCGAAGCGAAGCGTGCAGCTCAAACTGGGGAGCAAATACTTTATTCCAATTGAAGTATATTTATTTTTGGTATGCCATTATCTATATAATTGATTAAATATGATTGTGATTAACTCAATTAAAGGTGCATCCACACAAGCAATCTTTCTTCAACTCAATCTCAACTTAAAAAGTATTTTGAAGCTCATTTAGAGGGTATCATTAGTGCGATTTCATTTATGCAACGCATTATACATATTCTTGATCAGCATATCATATATGATATAGATTAGTTGAAAGGTTACAATTCAATACAGGTACTTACAGCCATGCACCCCTTTCCATATACAGGGCATCTTTGAGTCGGGCATCGGATTATTAGTCGATTCAATTTTGTTTTTTGTACTTTGCGACCGGAAATTAATGGCAATAAAACAAAAGTATTTAACGTCGATTGTTGTTGTGTATTTTATTTATTATTGACCTATTGTTAACTGTAAGCCGTTTTCATTGTTGTTGTTGTTGTTGTTGTTGTTGTTGCTGCTGCTGTTGTTGTTGTTGCTGTTGCTGTTGTTGTGGTTGTTGATTTTGTAAAATACATTTTTGCTAACAAGTACGCAAATTGGTTAAACCTTTTTTTTTACGGTTTTTGCTTTTCGTTTGTTTTGAGTCGTTTATGTACGCATACACTCAGCAAAAAAATCGCTCTGCTCGCAAGTATTTGCCAAATTTGAGAAAGAATTGTGAATTTAGAGATTAATTTTTCATTAATAAAAAAAATATTTATAATAATTTTGTCGATTTAATTTGTAGAAATTTGTAGAAAATTTCTTACTCATACAAATGATTTCGAAAAACAAGAAAAACTTTTGTAGATCATTGGGTGATTTTCATTTAAGGCTAATTTTCTAAAATGCAGGTCGATCTTTTCTCTCAGTGCACATAAGCGGCAACAGTCATCGTATTTTGTTTTACACATAGCGAGTTATTTTTGTTGGTTTTTTGCTGCTGCTGCTGCTGCTGCTGCTGCGATGACAACGACAACAGCGACGGCTGCTAACTTGGCTCACATATGCACACATTGACTCAAATAACCCACTCGAAGCATACACACACACACACACACACGCACACTGCGCTCAGTTTACACTTAACTCATTCGCTCGCTGAGCACTTGAACGGCTAACTGAGTGCTGGCTGGGCTCAGAGGGAGAGGTGGTGCGAGCTGTGCCTGGTGGGTGGGAAAAGGGGGGACGGGGAGGGGGTGGTGAGGTGAGGTGAGGCCGTTTTACCGCTCATTTGTTATGATTTTTCAGTTGGCATTTTTAGTTGTTTTTCTACGCGTTCTGCGATCGGCCGCATTTTCAGCTACTGCTCTTCGGAGCAAACGTGCGTGTAAACGACTGTGTGTGTGTGTGTATGTGTGTGTGTGGGCGATAAACTACAACTATATATACATATATGTAATATATATATATTATATATATATACATACATACACAACACCTTTGTTGGCCATAAAATAAATTAGTTTTCATTTTTTATCGCTATTTTTTTTTTGCTTGTGTGCTGTATGTGATTTATTTGACGTGAACAAATATGTGCCACGCCCCGCTGTCCCTCTGCGCTAGCCTGCATTTGGTTGCAACGAATTGCAGTTTGGGAGCCACTGCGCTGGCAAATTAGGCGCGCAGTAGCAGCAGCACTAAAAAACAAAAAAAAAACACAAAAATCAAACTTAAATCGTAAAAAAAGAGAGAAAAAACCACAATTGGCATGTCACTTTTGGATTTATGGCCAATGGGCGTAAGGCCTAAATGCATTTTATGAGCCAACTCGCCAACGCGGCCTTAACAACAGTTTAAGCGCAACTGGGAATATTTAAGGCAGCTACTGCAATTGCAGCAGCAGCAGCAACAGCAGCAGCAGCAGCAACTCTTTGAAAATATACAACAAAAAAAAACTTAAATAAACAGTTTGCAACAAGAGCTGCGGTTTTGTTACTGAAGAAAATGTTGCGTGAACAATGCGTCGTTGATTTTTTTTTTTTTTTTTTTGTTTTTTATTTATTTTTATTGCTGCTGCTGACTCACGGCGCTCAATTTGCAATTCAAAAATAAAAAGGGAAAAATATAAATATTTATTTTGTTTTTATTTTGACTGTGGCATTTTTGTTGTTCATTTTGTGAACGTCAACGAAAAATGCAGCAACAACGGCGACAGCAGCAACAACGGCGACAGCAGCAACAACGGCGACGTCAGCGTCTCATTTGCAACGCGACAACGCAAACAACAACAGCAACAGGAACTTTACCAGTTGAATGAGAAGAAAACAACAATTTGTAAATAAATAATTAAATGCATAAAAGTAAAAACTTTTTTCGTAAATCGCACGAGCGTTGCGAGTGCTTGTTGAATGGAAAGTCTATAAAACAGTTGCTGTTGCGACTGCTCATGTTGCTGCTGTTCTTCTTGTTGCTGCTGTTCTTCTTGTTGTTGCGTGTTGTTGTTGTTGCTGTTGTTGTGTAGACTGGACCACAGAATGCAGAACTATTGCCATTTGGAGCAACTTTCGCATTGTTTTTCTTTTCTTTTATTTTTGTTTTCGATTTGTTGTTGGCCCTTCCAGCGGCAATTGCACGAGAGCAACATAAAAAACGGCATTTAAATGCGCATTAAAAAATGTGCATTTGTCAAGATAAGCAAATGGAAAAGAGCCAAAGCGTTGCTGTTTGCTGTTCATAATATTCAAATGTATGCGTTGCAGCTGTCAAATGGGTGGGGGCGTGGTCAGATTTGCATAGTTGCCGTCGACAACAACAACAGTTGCCGGCTAAGGGCGTGGCCAGCGTTCGAAAAAGTGAAACAGTTTGTGTTTTTTCTTTACGTGATTCGATTAATTATGCTAAACGATGCAGCAGCAGCAGCAGCAACAGCAGCAGCAGCAGCAGCAGCAGCAGCAGCAATGTTAAACAATTGATTCGACAGATAAATTTAAATGCGATTAGTGTAAAAACAAGCAACGAATCTCTTAACATGGTCTTAACGACATTGCCAACCAGACTGGACAACGATGTTGCTGGCAACGAGCAGCGTTTAACAACTGACACAACAACAACAACAGCCGCCGTAGCGACTTCAGCAACTGCAACTCCAAAAAAATTGCACGTGCTATGCGACAACAACAACGACAATAACAATCTAATCATGAACAACAGCAGCAGCAACAGCAACACCAAACAGCAACAACAATTGCTGTTTGAGAAGGAAAATGACAATCTTGTCGTCAATTTCAACAACAACTTGAACAAATATTGTGATATGAACGGCAATGGAACAGCAATCGAACAACTGCAGCAACAGCAGCAACACCAAGAATCATCTGCGACAACAACGCCGCAGCACAGCAGCTCCACATCCATCCACTCCCCCGCCACCGCCTCCGCTCTGCGACGGGGCACACAAATTCAACGCTCCTCGATGCGTTTGCGACAACAACAGGCAAGTGTGGCAAAGCCACCGCCCCAACAGCAACACCAGCAGCAGCAGCAGCAACGGCAGCAACAATTGAAATTAAATTTCAAAACGGCTGCTGTTGCTGCTGCTGCCGCTGATGTTGTTGCTGTTGATTTTCCCTTTAAGCGGCAGCAACCTTCAGCTGCTATCGCCAACTGGCTTTATCTACATATATGCTAACTAAAAACGGCAACCAGTTAACAGCGAAGTAGGCTAACTGGCTGACGACAACTGGTAGCAACAATAACAACAACAACAACAGCAACAACATCAAACGCAACAAATTCTTTAGCTAAAGCTAACAAAATCCTTGACAAAGACACACCGAAGCCACTGATACCCTGCATATTCTGACATTAATGTTATTTCCAAAACATGTAAGAATTGATTTACGATCTGAATGTACTTCAGCAATGGGAAAAAGTTGCTATATATATATATACATATATATATATATATCTCTTTCGCTGTTTTACAGTTATATATTTTTCTATACATCCCCCGATCAAGTTGGAATCCAGTTAGGATGCGTCTTCAGGGCAAGATGCACAGCGTCCGTCCAGTCAGCTGTGCAATTTGAGAATTTCACTACCTAAAAGCAACAAAGTACAGGGTATCTAGCAGTTGAAACAGTTAATTATTAATCTTTTAAGTTTTTAAATTCAATCAAATTTGAATTTATTTAAATTTGTTTCATTTTTTGTTTGTATTTCGAATCCAAATTTTCAAAGCATTCGAAATAAACTGGCTGCAATTGGATGGCTAAAGTGTTGCACATAATATATAAATATGTTGCATATACAAATATATATATATATATATATATATATATATATATATGTAAATTGTTTGTTTCAATTCCATTCGTTTCATGTTGCATGTGTTGCAAAGGCGACAACAAAGTTGATTGACTATTGACGTTGTGCGCCCAAGCACAATAGCAATAAAAAAATCACCAATCAAGAATAAGCAAGTTCATACATTTTTTAACTTTTGTTTTTTTTGTTGTTTTTTTTTGTTGTTTTTTTTGTTGTTTTTTTTTCCTGTACGCGCTTTTGCAATATTTATTTAATGCCCGTCAACCCGACGAACATGTTGACGCTGGCGATGATGTCATGGCATTTGTGTGTGTCTACACCTTTATATATGTATATGAGTATGTGTGTGTGTGTGTGTGTGTATACAACAACAACAGCAACAACAAGCAGAAAGAACACGGCAACCAACGTTGTTGTTTTACAATTGCTGTTGGCTTAATAGCTTTTTTCTGCTGTGGTTGTTGTTGCTGTTGTTGTTGTTGTTGTTGTTGCTGTTGTTGTTGCTGGCTTCGCTCGATGATTGATGGCCTGCAATTTTTGTGGGCTTTCCGACTGATCTGCGGGGGCATCAAAAGGGCGCCCAGGCATGTGGAAATCCACTGCAAGCGCAAATAAATTTCGATTTCAATCGAATCAGAGTCACGATTCTGGTCAACAGCAGCAGCAACAGCAGCAGCAACAGCAGCAGCAACAGCAGCAGCAACAGCAACAGCAACAGCAACAGCAGCAGCTCTTCTCTCGTCAGAATCTCAATTGGTTGTGGTGTATGCATAGTACTTTCAAGCATGCCACAAGTATGCTTGAATTTTAACTTGGCAATAACTATTATTGTTTTCTTCCTCCTCCTCCTCCTCCTCCTCCTCCTCCTCCTCTTCTACTTTATCTGCTTCTTCGTTTTCGTTTTCGTCTTCGACTTCTCTGTTTTTGCCCATCTGCTGGCACTTAAGTTGTTGCTGCTTGTTCAATGTCAAATCGCATCGCTGCTTTTTTTGTTTTTGTTGTTTTTGTTGTTTTTTTATTGTTATTTTCTTTCAAGTTTTATTTGGTTCACATCGTTTTTTATTCGCGCCAGCCGACTTAACTCCCTCCCCCTCCCTACTCCTCCTCCTCCTCCTCCTCCTCCTCCTCTGCCACTCCCTCTGCCTGTGCTATGTATGCTATCTAACCAGCGCTCCTCTCTCCCCTTCCCCTTTCCCTTCCCCTCCCCCGCATTCTTCACATGCTGTCTATAGATTTTTGCTGATTTTGTTGCGTTTTCCTTGTTTTTTTTTTTTATTTTTTTTTTTTATCTTCTTTTTTGTCTTTTTTTTCGCTCACATTATGCAAGTTCAGCAAATTTTTGTTCTTTTTGTTTTGCTTTTATTTTGTTTCTGCATCGCTTTTGTCTCTTTTTGTATTTTCAGCGCCTTTCTGTTGTTATTCAATTAAGTTTTTTTCTTTCCCTTTTCGTTTCGTTTCGCTTCTTTTTTCGTGTTTTGTTTTGTTGTGTTGCCAAACAACCCCAAGAAAAGAAATGTGGGAGGAAAGGCGTGGTGGTCAGGTCTCTCAGCTGTTGTTGTTGTTGTTGCTATTGTTGTTGTTGTCGAGAGGAACCCGCTTTTGTTATGTTATCATGGTCAAGAAGGTGGCTTACGGCGCGGAACAGAAAACGCCAATTTTGACACGCGGCGGCTGCTGCTCAAAAATGATTATCTTCATCAAATGTGTTGGGCTCTTCTCAATTAAAGCACGATTTTTGCTTTGAAGTATGTCTATGTTAAACATCTAAATGGCTATCAGTTTCAGTTAGCACACATACACCACTAGTTACATGTATTCGAGTCGGTTGGGCGAACGGTAAACTGCTTTTGAACCAAGCTTTAACCGACCTGCCAAGGCCTCAATAAAAAATACAAAGTTTTTATCGCTCTCTAACACTTCAACTTGGCATTTCTTTTTCATTTTTATTAGCCACTTTACGAGCTGTTTGTGAACCCGTCTTGAAACCGTTTTAACTTTATATATTTATATATATATATAGATATTTTGCTTGTAAACTTTCTATTGAACCTGCTTTTGGGCCTTATAGCAAAAGCATGCAACAAATATGAACCGGAAGCGTTTTTGTCAACCAGAAAGCTGGAAGATATATAAATATGTATTACGATTTTGGGATTATACCATCTCCCCCATTAGCGATGCAATTTTGTTATTGCTTCTCAACTGAGGCGACAGTTTGACAAGCATTGTGAATGTGTATGACTCGTTGCCAGCTTGCCAGCTTGACAGCTTGCCAGCTTACCAGGTTGCCAGGTTGCCAGCCTGCTGCCCACCCACTGACCTAATCCGAACAAAAGCCCAGCACTTGAGTGGCTGCCACAGCAACTGCCCCAACGATGTCTGCCCCAAGTACTTGCACCCCATTGCCTCCACTTTTCCAGCCCTTTGCACCCTTTCAGTCCGCTTCACGTTCATTAGCTCATCAGTTGTCGGCAGTTTTTATTGTTGTTGTTTGACCTGCTTCACGAATTTGTTGCATGCCACAAATCTGATTGCACCCAAGGCAACAGTTTGCTAATACTGATAGGGATTCAATTTGCCAACAGTAGCCAGCATATCACATCATAATGGCCATCTTAGCAAAACAGTTATAAGATAAGCGTAAACTGATAATCAATAATCAAATATATTGGCTCGATCTGAGAATACCTTAGAAATGGAAAAAATATGAAAAATAATATTGAATTTAATTAAATAACTGTTTAATATTTGTTTATTGTATTTTTATGAAGATTGTCTTTTCATCAATTTAATCGCATATTGAAGCAAATGTGTTATTTGTTCTGTTCTGTCAGTGTAGGGTATGCATTTAGTCGTTGCACTTGCCTCCTGAACACATTTCGCTCTTTATCGGCCTCCGCCTGTTGCCACGGTGAAAAATCCGCTAATTAAATTAGCACAAAAGGCCGCGAATGCGGATTAAGTGCGCCCAGATGAAGCCTCAAAGCCTCTCTCTCTCTCTCTCTCTCTCTCTTGCCCACTCTCTCTCTCTCTCTCTCTTTATCTGTCTCACTTGGTGTATTCATCAGTCGCGCTTTGTAATTTAATCGGTTTTCTGTATCTTTGCAGGAGCAACTGCGACGCCGTCGAGAGGAAGAGGAGCGCATCGCCCAGCAGAATGAATTCCTGCGAAATAGTTTGCGTGGCTCGCGCAAACTCAAGGCGCTACAGGACTCGGCAACGGCCACGCCCTCACCGGGCAAGGCACAGCAGCAGCAACTAGCATCTGCAGCAGCAGCAGCGGCAGCGGCAACAACAATTGCTGGCGTCGAGAACGAGGCCTATCTGCCGGACGAGGAGCTACTGACGCCAGCGGAACACATCGACGGTGAGTACGGACTCAGTGTACACTGCAAAAAAAATCAATTAGTTGTTGCCATGCCTAAAATTATATATATGAATTATATTTTGAATATTCACAAGTTGTCGTCGTCTACAATTTTTCACATTTAGCATTAGATATATGATAGATATAGAAATCTGGTATTTAGCTCGATAGATATACATTTTTCATATTCAGCTTGGGCATTATTGAATAGATCTGGGGATTACATATCTAGGTTAGGCGGCATGAGATAGAAGTAGGCATTTCATATTGGTTTAAGTATTATTTGATTATGATTATAATTGGGATGCCTGCTGGATCCCCCCTTCTGAGCTAGAATCTTTGCTGGGTTGAGGGCTTCTATGTCGTGGATTCTCATAACATGCAACCCAAGGATGATACATCTCTTCCTGGCTAATAATTTGATTTGTTCATTGTAATTTCCACGAGATTCCCACGGATGTCTCAACTTTTCGTTCGAAGGAATTCAAAAGAAGCCAGTTGACTTTTGGGTGGCTATATTCAAAAACGATTTAAGCGAGTAATAATCATAATGGGGAAGAACAGGCTTAGGATACTCACCTAACTGACTAGGAAGTCATCTAACTAAACCAGACATTTATAGCAGCGAACTAAGCAGGAGAAATGTGGAGAAATCCTCAATGCGCATCCTGGCAGAGTCTGTTGCCTTAACCAATGAAAACATGCTGCATTCTGGAGATGCTTGTTATGATATCATCAAGGATATACAGGAGCAGCTGGGTTTGATAGCTATAAACTCTGAAGAGGGCACAGTAGATCTAATAGGTCGCATTGGAGGTAGCCCAAATATAAAGTTGACTACCTTCTGTGATTTGTGCAACATGAGGCTTAATGTTTGAACTGTGATTTCAGGCTATGGTGAGCTGATTGCGGCGCTGACACGGCTCCAGGGCCAACTGGCCAAGAGTGGATTGAGCACGCTGGCTGGTCGGGTATCTGCGGCGCATAATGTGCTGGCCAGCGCCAGTGTGGCCCACGTTCTGGCCGTGCGGAGCGCTGTGCTGCAACGACGACGTCCGCGCGTGGCCGGGCCGCTGCACGTGAGCGCATTGGGGCTGCAGAAGGAGATTGTGGAGATGCTGACGCAGTCGAACACGGCCACGGCCATTGAGCTGGGCAATCTGCTGACCAGCCACGAGATGGAGGGTCTGCTGCTGGCGCACGATCGCATTGCCAATCACACGGATGCGTCGCCATCGCCGACGTTGACGCCAACGCTGACGCCGACGCCAACGCCAATGATGACGGCGACGGCAACGCTTAGCGGCCATAGCAGTCCCGTGCCGCAATCCAAAGCATCGGCGAGTGGACGAAGTATGGCGGTATTGCCGCCAGTTGTCCCAACTGTGCCACAGTCTGTGGCACAACGCGGCGCCATGCCCCTCCCCGTTGCAGCTGTGGCGGTGGCAGTGCGCGGCGAATCGCCTCCCGGAATGAGCGGTTGCTTCGGCACGCTGAACGATCAGAATGACAACATTCGCATCATCCAGATCGAGAAGTCGACGGAGCCACTTGGCGCAACGGTGCGCAACGAGGGTGAAGCCGTCGTCATCGGACGGATCGTGCGGGGTGGTGCTGCGGAGAAGTCGGGACTGCTTCATGAGGGTGACGAGATATTGGAAGTGAATGGCCAGGAGCTGCGCGGCAAGACGGTCAACGAGGTGTGCGCCCTGCTCGGCGCCATGCAGGGCACTCTCACATTTCTGATTGTGCCCGCTGGTAGTCCGCAGCCAAGTGGCGGCGGTATCGGCATCGGCATGGGCATGGGAATGGGCATGGGCAACGTGATGGGCATGCATCCGCATCATGCGGGTGTTGGGGGGATGGCGCATCGGGATACGGCTGTGCTGCATGTGCGTGCACATTTCGATTACGATCCGGAGGATGATCTGTATATACCGTGCCGGGAGCTGGGCATCAGTTTCCAGAAGGGCGATGTGCTGCATGTGATCTCGCGCGAGGATCCCAACTGGTGGCAGGCGTATCGCGAGGGCGAAGAGGACCAGACCCTAGCTGGCCTCATTCCTAGTCAGTCATTTCAGCATCAGCGCGAAACAATGAAGCTGGCCATTGCCGAGGAGGCGGGTCTGGCACGCACGCGTGGCAAGGAGGGTGCCGCCAGCAAGGGTGCAACGCTCCTCTGCGCGCGCAAGGGTCGCAAAAAGAAGAAGAAGGCCAGCTCCGAGGCGGGGTAAGTCCTGCATTCTTTCCATCCATCCAACGATTTTAACTTAGAGTCCTTTTTATTATTTGCAGGTATCCGCTCTATGCGACAACCGCTCCGGACGAAACCGATCCCGAGGAGATACTCACCTACGAGGAGGTGGCGCTCTACTATCCCCGTGCCACCCACAAGCGACCCATCGTCCTCATCGGTCCACCCAACATTGGCAGGCATGAGCTGCGGCAGCGCTTGATGGCCGATTCGGAGCGCTTCTCGGCGGCGGTGCCACGTAAGCAAAACATTCTCTCTCTCTCTGTCTCTTAACTATCACTCTCTCTCTCTCTCTATCTCTCTCTGTGTGTGTCTATCTCTCTGTTTCTCCTTCTGTCTATCGCTCGCAGTTTTCCTTTTGCTTGAGGAGAAGCTCAAGCCAGCAGGCAAGGATAAAGCAAGCGCATTGCTAGAGCCCAGTTTATCCTAATCCCAATTATTGAGCAGTGTTGAGCAACGATCAAAGCTGCTCTTATTAGACTTGCTAGCAAACAACGGCTTTCTTTGTGTAAATGTGGAAGCTCGAGCAAAAGCTCTATAGAAAAAAGCACAAGTGCAAATTCTTTGTTCCATGACTATAGCTTGAGGTGACGCTTGAAAGTACTTGTTTGATGTTCACATAATACCCAAAAAGACGCAAAACATATGAAATATATATATATAAATATATATAAATATATGATATAAAAATAAACAGTTAAGGAAGAGATGAGTCTGATAGTTTCTAGCGTTTACAAATTAGTGATGTAAAGTAAAGAAAAGTAAACTCATCTCATTTTTTCAACAACAATTCCAATTTCTTTGAATTCCTCGATAGTTGCTTGATTTAATATATATATATAGATTCCGTTATTTTGTATTTTGTTTAACTCTTGATAGAAATAAACAATTTAAAAGCAATTTAAGTCTTTTAGATGGAAATTAAAGAAGGAGTCTCTCATCAATCTGCCCGGCAATCCTTTCACATCAAGAGATCATTGTTATGTCCTCGTCCTCGTCCTCGTCCTCGTCTTGTTCTTCTGCCTCTTTCCCATACTGCAAATACCCATGTTATTACTGCACTAATTACAATATATTTGCCTCTTTCAATTGTACAGACACTTCCCGGGCCCGGCGCGAGGGCGAAGTGCCCGGCGTGGATTATCATTTTATAACGCGTCAGGCGTTCGAGGCGGATATTCTGGCGCGTCGGTTTGTCGAGCATGGCGAGTACGAGAAGGCCTACTACGGTAAGTGTGGAATACCAACTATCAAATTCAAATTGTGCTCAATCTCAATATCAATCCTAATCCCGGCAGGCACATCCCTGGAGGCCATACGCACAGTCGTTGCCAGCGGCAAGATTTGTGTGCTGAATTTGCATCCGCAGAGTTTGAAGTTGTTGCGCGCCTCGGACCTCAAGCCCTATGTGGTGCTGGTGGCGCCTCCAAGCCTCGATAAGTTGCGGCAGAAAAAGTTGCGCAATGGCGAACCCTTTAAGGTGCGTTATCGATAACCGCAATCGTTATCGTATTCGTTGAAGTTAAATTAACAATTTATGATATATTCACATGTTAAAGTTCTTGCTTAGCCTTCAAGTAAGCCTTGCTCCATTGTGATTATATGTAAAAGTTATCGTTATCGGCCGATAACAGGTTGCCAATTGAGCATTGCAATTATTAATTATTGATATGAAGCTCGTTTAATTTATGCCTTCCTTTGTTGTTTTACATTATTGAGCATTTATCGATAACAACACGTATGTGATCGCTATCGTTATCGTTGTCAAAATCATTGCAATTTTCATTGGATTAATCGTCTCTTTTCTGTCTGCACAGGAGGAGGAGCTAAAGGACATCATCGCCACTGCACGCGACATGGAGGCGCGCTGGGGCCACCTCTTTGACATGATTATCATCAACAATGATACGGAGCGCGCCTATCACCAGCTGCTGGCCGAGATCAATTCACTGGAACGCGAACCGCAATGGGTGCCCGCCCAGTGGGTGCACAACAATCGTGAGGAGTCATAGTGGCGTCCATTCCGGCGACTGTTTCAGCTTTTGCCCCGTCCCTGCACCGAGATCTGCACCCCGGCCTGTCCCTGCCCCTCGTCCGGCCACGGCAACCAATCGTGTCCCTGCCCCGCGTGCAGGCAGCCAATGCCCGGTTAGCCACTTTGTAAATAATACAATACAACAATACCAACTACTACCGCGTTTCAACTCAGCCATGTGGAAATGGAGCAACTGCACCAGCAACTGCAACAGCAACTGCAACTGCAACTGCACCAGCAACTGCAACAGCAACTGCAACAGCATCAGCATCAGCAACTGCAACTGCTGCCCGAGCAACCATCATAAGTGTGAACAACTATCTATCGTGGGGCATCCTTTCGCTAAGTGTACTATTCACATACTTATTTACTTGTACTTAACCGTTTACCGTTAACCATATACTCGTATTATTTATACTAAATTTATGTATGTATGTAAATTGTTTGTTTGTTGCAAATGCATTTGAAACATGGACAAACACGTGTGTTGCTACTGTTTTCAAGCATTCCATTATTTTACATCTTTTTTATTTTATAAATATCTATATATATATATATATATATGTATTTTTTTTTTTATTACGTATTACCAATATTTTTACTGAAGTACGTTCACAAATAATTGTTATTCAATTTTAAAACAGAATCTTTTTATTTTTTTTTGTTGTATTAAGATTTTGAGCACTTCCTTAATTTTGAAACACAAATTGAAAATTGTAAAAACAACAACAACAACAACAATTGCATTTGTTGTAACACAGACACAAGTGCAAACAGTGTGGCCAGTCTATACTCTAAAAACGAAACTGAAGTTGAGTTCGAAGTCGAGATCGAAATCGAAATCGAGTTCGAAGTCGAGATCGAAATCGAAATCGAGTTCGAAGTCGAGATCGAAATCGAAATCGAGTTCGAAGTCGAGATCGAAATCGAGATCGAAGTCGAGATCGAAATCGAGATCGAAGTCGAGATCGAAATCGAAATCGAGATATCGAGAAATCGAAGGGAAGTCGACATCAGACTGCAAATTGAAATAACCATATGTTAACTGAACAAAAACAATCTGCAATCAAAAACAAAATGTTGCCGCGTCCATTGAGCAACGAGCAACAGGAACAGAAACGAGAAGCGAATAGAAAAGCAGAAGATAGAGATGAAGAGAGAGAGAGAGAGAGAGAGAGAGACAGACAAAGAGGGTTGGGAAGAGGGGAGGCGATGGATGGAGGACCAGGGCGGAAAGAAGCGAATGTTGCAATTACGTAATCTATTTACTTTATATAAATATATTCACAAACTATACATATAAATATACACATAAATTATATGCAGTAATACAATTAATTTTTAAAATAACAAGAAGCGACGAGCAAAACAGTAGAACGAGTAAAGTACGGATGAACAGCAACAATAGAATCAGAACGTCATTGCCAAATAAAACAAAGATGTAACAAATATGAAATATGAAATACGAAATATGAAATACGAAATACAAGATACTAAATATGATATACGAGTATATGAAGTGAATGAATATGACTACAGAAACCCAAATCGAAATGAAATAACGAGCAAACAACATTCCGCCAGCAGGCAAAGGATATAGCATGCAATAGTGTAGCCAAGTTAAATATGCACTGTAAAAACATCAAGCCAATATATACAAAATAACAAACAATTGAAAAATCTAGACGTTAGCTTAAGAGCATAATACCACAAAGAGGAACGAAACAAAGCATATAAGACGAAAGAAAAGCAGTCAAAACCCCAGACAGCGAGTAGTTGTTTCCAAAAAATAAATGTTGTAATTCATCAATTTAGATGCGATTAGAAAATTACGAGAAAAGGCCTCAAAAATTCCCAAAAACAAAAAAAAAAAATCAAAAAGAAAAAGAAAAACTCACGCAGGAAAACAAAACTGTAAAAGTAAATATATACATATATATATTTGTTGAAAATGCATCAATTTTATTAAGTAAATGCTCCAAACGGCGTCAAGTAAATTTTGCAAAACTATGTTACACAATGTTTAAAACTTGAAAGATTATTAAACAAGACAAAACTATACAAAAGGAAAACAAAATAATAAAAAAAAAAATGCAAAGAAAAACGAAAATATATTTAAAATATTTTTTTTTTTGTAGTCAACAAGGTATAAAAATGTGTGTGCAGTAAATTTGTTTAAGTTTTTATTTATACGTATTAAAAACAAAAATCAAATAAATATGAAAATTAATTAATAAAACAACAAGTTTAGTATATTATATGTATATGTGTGGTGTAATAAATTGATTAACAAAACTTAGCTAAACGAATAATGCCAGCAAAAAAGCGAAGAAACTAAAAAATAAAACTAACTCTATACAAAATAGGCACGGTTTAACAAGCATTGTATGATATGAGAAATACCTAAATAAAATGCGACAAACAAATACCTAAACACATCAATTCGTCAAATCTTTTAAATTTCAGATCAATTAGCGCGATTCAAACCAAACACAACAGCGCTGCCAGACTCTGTTTTAGAAGAACAGGTGGCAGGGTAACTTAACAGAATTGCTCCCCACTTAACAGAGCTGTAAGGCCAGTGTGACCATTGTTAAATCAATATATACCGCACAATGCGAGTCAACATATGCAAAAATTACACAAAATAAGCCAGCGTGTTTCACCCGCATTCGTTGCCGAAAAAGTAAACTGTGCAGACGTGTTTACACCGGCTATTGCGGTACCGCTTACTGCCGCTTTTGTGTTTTGTTCTGATTCCGTATTTTTTTTCTCCCGACTCTTTTTCTTGTTTGTGTTTGTGGTGGTTTCCAATTGCATTAATTGTACATATATGGCCAAATAATAATCTTATCGCCAGCATGAGCCGAAGCACAAGTTATTACTGAGTGCGGCCTTAACATTGAATTACCAACAACAACAGCAGCAACAAATCGCTGAGCCAACAAGCTGCTCGCAAACAGACCGACTGAGCCTGAGAGAAAGCTAACGAGAGAGGGCAGGAATAGTAATAAGAAGAATAATATGCCCGTGAAGTCGGTGTCGCGGCAGCAGAGCCAAACGCCCGCCCAACAGCTGCAGCAGCAGCAGCAGCGTGACGTTGAAAACGGCATCTATCCGAATATACCCGCAGAGCGGCGATCGCCGGTGCGTCCAATAAGGCCGCCAACGTTGCGCCAAGATACCGTTGACATGGAGGAGATACCGCTGAACCAAGTCAATGTCCAGCAGGAATCGGTTGAACGTCAGAGAATGCGTGAAGTATTCGACAAGGTAAACCAAAAGCAAAACAAACACTTGCGCATATATGCATATGGGTGCATTTGTATGAATGTGTGTGTGTAAACTGCTTTGCATGTTGCGTGTCTGCGCCTCTGTGTGTGTGTGCTTGCATGAATGAATTAAATTCCTTGTTTTGTGTGAGGCGGCGACGCCCGACTCTACCCTGCGCTTAGCCCTTGTGCTCGTGGGTAAAAGTTCGTCGTCATGTTGTGAATCATCTCTATAAATATGTAGCCACGTAGCCTTACCCTTACCACTAATTGGCACCCTCTATTTATATGCACGCTGCGACTGCGCTATTTGCTGTTTGCGAAGAAGAGCCGCTATCAACGTCAACTCCAACTTCCTGTTTCGCTCTCTCTTTCTCTCTGCCTGTCTGCGTGTGTGCATTTGTATAACAAACAGTTAATTTCACACTTTTGCATAATTCACCGTTAACATTTTGATGTTTGCTTTTCTCAGTTTGTTTTTTGCTGCAGCCACAACAATTTGACAGAGGGGAATAGCAGACTGTTATCGCTTACTAAAATTGTGCAGAGCAGAAACCAGTTACTCAAACAGACATAAATATACATACATATACATACATGTACATATGAATGTGTGCACATTTATATCTGTGTTGCTGTTGTTCTTGGCTGTCAGTCAGTTGGTTTGTGTCTTAGTCACTTGCACGAAATTGTTGTTGCCATTTTTATTTTATTTAGCGCTTAGCATTTAGCATTTAGCATTGTTTGCCCACTAATTATCAAGTGCCGCTCTCTCTCTCTCTCTCTCTATCTATCTACTCATTTTTACCGCACGCCCAAACTGCTACTGGTTGTTGCCTTTTCTCTTTTGTTGTTTCCATTGAACAACATTCTATCGTATTATCCCATTCTCTCCTGTGTCTCACACTCTCTCTCTCTCTCTCCCTCGCTCTCGCTCTCCTGGCCCTTGGCAACTGAATCGTCGATATACGAATTGCACTCCATCATTTGTTTTAACCTGTTTGATAATACTTCTTCTTCACCTGGTGCTGATTCTTTGCCTTTGGCATAACAGGAATACACAAATGTTAATTTGTACATATGTATGTGTATGTGTGTGTGTATGCATAAATTAACATATATCTATTAATTCAGTTGCTTTTGATGAACATCGTCCCGATTATGATTCTGATTCTGATTTTGGCTTTCACCTTAGTGCTTGTTCTTACTTCGCTTTTTTTGAATTCATTCAATATCTCAATATTGCCGCGTAATCTTATCTCTTTTGGCTTACTCAACCAAAGGCATTTCAACTAGTTGGCCTTGTTGACCCTAAACGCCAAACTTTTCATGGTCTTCTACCGATAGACGCAGATACACAAACATATGTACTCTATTCGGTGTATGTGTGTGTGTGTGTGTGTGTGTGACTTGCAACACAGCTGACTAAACTGCAATTTGTGTGACTCAGTTTTATTCTTACCGCATAAGCCACACCCCCTCCGCTCCCCTTCCCACACCTTCGTTTTTCCCGCATTACTCCGTTTCTAATCAGAAGTGCTTTGTTCTCGAGTCAAGTGAAACAAGTGTGTGTGTGTGTATGTGTGTGCATGCAGGTGTTTGTATATATAAACAAACAATAGACATACATACATATATTTATATATATATATATATATATCCTTCGTTTTTGATTTAGTCACTTTTGCTTTAGCTTTGCAAATATCCATTTCATTTCTTGATCGATTTATGAGAGCTGCTTTAATTACTAATATTGCATTTTTAATCGACGCTGAAAAAATATCGAAATATATGAATTATACATAAATGAATTTATTCATGTATTTGCATTATTTGTGAAAGCTCAGATTAGAAATGCTTAAAGCTGCAACTGTACACCGAAATGGAATTTGTTTTTTCAAATAGAAACTATTTAATCCGATTGCGATTTCAGTGCTATGCTTATCAGGCAACCAGAGATACTGCAAGTAAAAAATACTTCTTTCTAATTAATAACGATAATCATCATTACTATTGTTGGATATGTTTACACATTAATATTGGCATAGCTTTAGATTACTTTGCCCAGATTCACTTATCTTATCAGCTATAGTATTAAATACCAATATATACATATATATATATATGAAATATATATACATGTACAAATGGAGAAACAGTTTTTGTAATCTTACACATTTCGAATCAGGTTAAGGAGCTATTTTGGGAAGGAAAAACTACTCCATAAATGTCTGGGAAAATGTGTGGAAATGTGTGCATAACTGGGGCCTCGGTTTTTGACGGGCTTGTCGCCAGTTGCGATCCGTTTTGGGCCATTTCATTACTAGCCTGGCCTGGCATGCTTGGCCATTTATGGCCAAGACTTGTTTTTGCCGCATTTGGAGTGTTGTTGCATGGATGCATTGTGGCAATGTGGCAATTATGCAACTTGTTGCTCTGCCTAATTTGGGGTTTATTTTTTATTGCAAATTTCGAGCGCAAAAATCGGAATATGTTTGGTAATATGTCAGTAGATTCGGTTCTGGCTGTGGCTCTTTGGCTTGGCATCTATTGAGCAGCTGATCTTTTGCAAGCGTGAAGCGAAAGGATGTAATTTACACGTCTCGGGCATCCATGAAGTGATCCTCATGCATACGCAACTTCTGCCACTCTGCCTCCTCCTGTTGCGTCGGCGGCAATGTGTCCATCCACTTGTCCAGCAGCAGCTTCGTGCTCCGTGTCGTTTGGCTGGCCATCAGATTGGCCCCACTGAATTGTTCCACAAGGACCTTATTAATTGAGATGACGGTGCCAATGTCAGAGGACTCCTTCAGCTCAATGTCGTTGACATCGCACTGGCTGTTCCTATCCTGGCCCTGATCATGCTCCTCCTGGTGACCCTTCTTCCAGCCCATTAGTTTGACGACAATCTGCCACAAATGCGCCATTCTATGGATTTAACGGGCTTGAGAACTGCGTTACTCAAATCACACTTTACTCACTGTAATCGGTAATCGGTAATCAATTGTTTGTCGTTCGGGCAGCGATGAGGCAGCTATGCGAACACCTTGACTTTATGCTGTTGTGGTTTATTCCGATCCCAGTTGTGTTCCCAACTATTACATCACAAAAAGTTAAACGTGCGAAAATTTAAACTGGCATTCCCCAAATTCCCCATCTGAGTTACCCTGTCGACGCCTGCTAGAAAATGTTACCCAATTTTTACGTTAGGTGAGGTGGTTAAAAAAAAAAAAAAATACACCATTTAATTATTTTTAATATGATCAAGAATACAATTGGAAATATATTAACAAAGAAATGAAAGATAGAAAGATAGAGGATAAGAGATAGACAGACATGCTTCACCTGAAGCCATGCCCATCTTTGGTTTCACCTCTAGATTAATATTAAGTGTAATTCTGTTTAATATCAATCCAAATTCACTTCAAAATACACCTAATCTTGTGTCAGGTGAAAGCCTTGCCCATTGGACTTGGGATATAGCCAAGATCTCGAAGAAAATGGGCACCCACTGAAATGGATGTTGAATGAATCTAGCTAGCTTGCGTTAATGGTTGATTGGTAAAAGAACTTTTATAATTATAGACATGAGAGATGGATAAATATATATATATAAGTGTGTGTGATCAACGAATAATAATTGCCCGTTGGCTTTTTGAGTGCAGCACGACTCGGACAGAGATGGGCTGATCAGCACACAAGAGCTGAAGGGTCTGATTTCGGATGGATACTGCCGCGACATACCTGCCTACATTGCCGAGCAGATACTGAGCCGCAATGATACGGACAACGATGGACATCTGGACTTTGAGGAGTTCTATGCGATGTCGCTGCGCCACAAGTGGATGGTGCGCAATCTGTTGACACGCTATTGCCGGTATGTGGTGCCGCCGCCAAAGCCGCTTGAGGGCGACGAACCGGACGGTGCGTACGAGAAACAAATGTCCATCTGCCCGCCACCGCTGACCATGGTCATCTTCTCCATCATTGAGATCATCATGTTTCTCGTCGATGTGATTTACTTTCAGTAAGCCGCCACCCATCTGATTTCCCTCTCTATATATACGTGTGTGTTATTAATCTTTTATTTGATTTGCTTTTAGGGACGATCCGAACCACAATCAGCGCTTGGGCGAGAGCACCAACGGACCAGCGGCGACGCTCTTCATTTACAATCCGTACAAGCGCTACGAGGCGTGGCGCTTCGTTAGCTACATGTTTGTCCACGTGGGCATCATGCATCTCATGATGAATTTGATCATACAGATCTTTCTCGGCATTGCCCTCGAACTGGTGCATCACTGGTGGCGTGTGGCGCTCGTCTATTTGGCTGGCGTGCTCGCTGGCTCCATGGGCACCTCGCTGACCAGTCCGCGCATCTTTCTGGCAGGCGCGTCCGGCGGTGTCTATGCCCTGATCACGGCTCACATTGCCACAATCATTATGGTAAGATATAAACAAATACAAATACAAATCCATGCATAGATATATAGAAAAATCCTTGTCACATTGCATTGCAGAACTACTCGGAAATGGAGTACGCGATTGTGCAGCTGCTTGCCTTCCTCGTGTTCTGCTTCACCGATCTGGGCACATCCGTGTATCGCCATCTAACTGATCAGCACGACCAGATTGGGTATGTGGCGCACTTGTCGGGTGCCGTCGCCGGACTGCTGGTTGGGATTGGCGTGCTGCGCAATTTGGAGGTGCGTCGCTGGGAGCGCGTACTCTGGTGGATCGCTATCATCTTCTACTTTGCACTCATGACCACTGGCATCATTGTGCACATCTTTGTGCCCGACTACTTTCCAAAGCCCGAATACAACTGATCGCCATCGAGATGATATATTCAGGCCAATGACAAATTAGCTCTAAGCCGCCCATAGTCCATAGTCCATAACCTTGGCCTTTGCCTTAGCCTTAAGTTGTCTATGATGTCCAAAGTCCAAAGTGCACTTGATCTAGGCCATTCATTTAGTTAGGTACAACGTGACTTTCTTTATATTTATATACGTATTTCGAAGGGTCTGTCAGCAGAGCAACTCGACGAAACAACTTATAATTTATACCCTGTAACCTATACCATATCTTGTCGCTTGACTCCTGATAACACTCTGCGCCACCACAATGTGCTTTCTCTTAAACAAAACATGACGCAACGCAAATAGTATTAAACATACTAATCGAGTACAATAATAAGCCACAGAAAACCGATTCGTAAATGCTCGACTCCACATGAAACGACCCCTTTAGTATGCAGCTGGAAACACATGAGTGATTTGCCGAAAGGGAGCGGCGAGAAAGGCCATAATAAACCTTTCCACTGTTGACTGTTGTCATACCCATTTTCCAGGCCATTAAGTTTTTGTAAATGTAACAGGATGACTATTTGGTGGCCTCGTAGCCTTTACCCTACTTAATGCTTATACATATATTTTTGTAAAATGTATATTAAATAAACAGATACTAAGCGATAAGCAGTGTGCAGTGTCCAATAGTCCACCTAGCCTCGACCCCAACCTACCCACCACTCCATTGAAAAGATGTTACATAATTATGTATATAGCACCACTAAGCAGAGAATACCAACAGACAATCAGACAGTCGGCTTAGTGATAATAGACACGCACAAAAAGTACCACAATAAAAAGACGCCTTTTGATAAGAAACTGTGCATTTTACCAGACGGGCTACTGTGCATTAATTAACTTAATGTAATTCGGGTAGGAAGCTTGAGTTGAGTTCGAAAAAGTAAGGGACTTGTCAAGTCCTCTGTTTTTGTGAGTGTTTAATTTGTAAGTTGGTTCCGTTGAGCGCAATGCCTGGGCCTATATTACTTCTTAATATCACACTGTGTTTTTCATTTCAACAAATACAAAATATGTAAGCATAAATGATGTATTTTCATATGTATTAGTTTAAGAAATATTTATATATTTCTATATATTTATAAATAAAACTATTTTTTACATAAAACAAGAGAGTACGTTGCAGTCGGGCGAAACCGACTTTAAAATCCTTTGATAAGTTATTCCAGCGGATATCCAAGAAATATTGTCCCAAGTTTGACTTTCAAACGGTCAAGCAGAGGATATGGCTCTTGTTGACCTGCGTCATTGGGTCTTTCGAAATGCCGTTAGACTTCCTAAGTCCTAAGTTCCTTAATCATTTTTATTTTTTAGCACATTCTTCTATATCTACTTTAATTTAAATTTAAATGTCTTACGCTTTTTGGCGAAAGTAACGTGTGATGATTCGCTTGGTGACAACAGTCAATACCATGCGACATCCTTTATGTTTGTCAGCGCATTTGTAGATTTGAACGAGCTGCTCCTTGAGGTACTTAATCTCAGTATTGAGTATCTACTCACAAAAATAAATGTCGAAGAAAATCCTGGATAGAAATATATCTTTAGCGTTCTTCACATAGAAAGAATGTCGTGGTGTAACGGTGACAAGTATAAATAATGAATAAGGAATTTAAGTAGCAAAATAGCAAATATTAATGAGAATTAGATATTAAGGTAACAACAACAAATATAAACTTACCAATAATAACCAATAAATTGATAAAAAATTAATTTTAAATTGGCTTCAACACTGGGTGTCCATCACTGATAGCAGCTGCGCATCACTGGTAGCAGCTGAGCATCACTGGTAGAAGCTGCGCATCACTGGTGGAAGCTGCTCATTACTGATGTAAAGTCGATCAGCTGAGAGAGTTGAGCGCTAGGCTTGCACACTGCTGATTCTAGGAAGCTTCCACGCATTCAAAAATAAGAAGATTGGAACGGACTTACTTTTATTTGTTGTTTCAGTGCTCCGGCTGAATTAGTTCCCGTAATTTACAGATCGCTGCTGCTGTCGGTAGTTCGTGGCGTGGGAGGTGCTTTAAGCTTCTCGGTGGGCACCTTAACTTTGTTGTTGTCGTCCCCGTTGACGTTTAAATGTTGATATTGGTGTCGTTTAGATATTTAAATGTTGATGCTGTTGTATAATATTATTGTTGTTGCGATTTTTGGCCCTTTTAAGTTGTCGCCATTGTAATTTAGTCGGCACTTTAATTAGTTGGTTGTTGTAAATGTTGCCGACACCTTAAGTAAATTCTTGTTGAGGTATTTTTGTTTTTGTTGGGTTTTAAGTTTTGCAAATGTAACCGTTGTTTTTAGGCGAGCGAGCTCGCCCTCTCTCTCTAATTGGACCAGTTCTTTCTACTCTCTTAAAATTCAAACCTGGGGGCTGCCACCTTGTCGACTATTGGCATCTCCAGCTATCGGACAAAAATAATACCAATCGATACCAAGACGAGCTGCTGCTCTGCACCGATCACTGTCCCGAGCTGGATATACGGCATGCGCACACCCTGCTCCACTACAGCTTGAGCGATACATGGAGCGAATTCAAATTCAGGCATCTCACACTCGCCGACAATCTACGCAATCACTTCAAGGACAGCCAACTAGAAGTGGAGTCAAAGCAAGACACTGAGCGGCACTTGAAGCAGGAATCACTACTTTCACTGGTTTTTCTGGACGAGAGCAACAAAAATCATTTGCCACGTCTCGTGAACTTTCTGCAAAAGCATCAGCCGGTGGATGAGCGCGTGGTGCAAATGGCACGCCAAATACGCGATGAGCAGGAGCGCTCCAAGTGCAATGAGCCGGCGCTGTGTGATCTGCTGCTCAGTTTGGGCGATTGCATTGATACGCAATGCGAGCAGCGTCATCAGCTGCTGCCGAGGGATCGTCAACTCTGCGCCCAGTTGCCCGCCAGTGGCGATGTGAAACTGAAACTAATATGTGTCTATTCGCCAGCGCATTATTGCGTACGTGTGCTGGAGCACTTGCCGCCAGGTGGCAGCTGGCAGCCTTTGCCCTGTCGGGCATTGCTCGAGGTGCAGCTGCAGCGGTTGCTGTCGCAGCAGTGTGTGCGTTATTGGCCACCAGTGGCCAGAGAAACATGCGTTTACCGCAATGCTAATGGTGGCTACGAACGTGTGCAAGTTTTGAGCGTTGCGCCCATTACCCAAGTGAATCTCTCGCGCACCGATGTCGCTGTGGAGGTGCAAGCGATGGATGTGAATACGCGCCAGTTTAAGGCAACCAGCGGCGAGTTGTACATCTGCCCCGAGCAACTGCGCTATAAGCCAGCTTTAACGATTGATCTGCGCATCCTTGGCCTGGTGCCTTTTACCGGTGAACGCAGCTGGAATGCGGAGGATGGCCAGCAGTGTAGCAAGTGGTTGGGTGCTGTTGGAAAGCCCAATTTCCTGCAGGCCAACATTGTTGTGGCATTGATGCACACGCTCTTCGTGAAGGACTTGGTTGTGACGAGCTATTTGCCCAGCTTGAAGATGCATGTGCGTCTTTTGACGATGTGTGCTGAGCTCAAGAGCCAACAATTGGCCAAGAAATGTGAGCTGGCAATAGCAAGACTCATGGAATTCTTGGAAAGGGATAAAGACTCGCTGGCAGTTGTCGAAGCGGAGCTGCCTGTGAGGCCACCAAGCATCTTGGTTAAATTGGACACCGAGAAACCACTCACGGGCCCCTTTGTCAAAATGGCAATGCAACTGGGCAAAGAGAATCAATTGCGCCAGGAGCAGGAGCACTGAAGCATGCGAAGATGAGGCAGAGGATCCACCAGATGATGATGACAAGGAGCGTGTGGAACGCGCTAGTGAGAAAACTGAATTCGATGAATTGCGTTTCGATTAGTTCTCATTTCTTATCCCTCTAAAGTAGGCGTTACTTTGGTTGTAGTTTGATTATGTTAAAAGAAAGTTAAATTTGATTACATTTTTAATGGATGTTTGCCACAAGGGAATTAATTTACCTATTATTTGTACAACTTTAAGCAGACTGACTTGCGAGAACTTTTCAATTTTGATATATTATATTTTTCATCTATTCTGCTTTTTTTCCTGTTTATTACTGTAAGCGGTGTCTAAATCATGTGGATTTCATACACATCTTATTTCATTATCAGATAAGTCTTTAGAAAATTTGTTTAACATATGAATTAAATCAAACTCGAACGAACGAGTGTTTGTCTATACCTCAGTTATTTTGAAAAATAATTACAATAAAACGAGCGAAAGAACAAAATAAAAATCAAAAGAAATAAATTAAAATTGTATATTAATGGGTTAAGTATACCATACTTATAGATTTGTCACATGTCAGGCCTTATACAAGATCCAAGCATAAAGGCGTCAAATCAACACGCGAAACAGTTTGTTCGAACAGCCATCAGCGCATTGTGAGATGATCCCGTTGAATCCTAAATTGGTATGTATGCGCATATGTGTGACCGTCGAGAAACAATGAATTTTGTGTGTCGAGACAATGATACCCTGTTTTAGATATTCACCATACATGTGTGTGCTGTGGTTGAACAGTTGAACCACCCCACTTTTCGGAAGGTTACTTATTAGGCCCAAATACTAAAAACTTGAAAATCGAATCCCAGCTCGCACACAAAAAGACAAGGATATGGTGTTTCTGCTAACTTCGCACACATTCAAGGGTCTGCGCGATCCGGTAGCAATATAGCTGCCCTTTTCGCACATAACCCAACAGGGCCTACTAGAAAAGGAGCGTACCCGTTCGCACCCACGCACGCACGCATGCTCATAAATACATGGATTTTTCAGCGAAGTCAAGTGTGTTCGCTGCTCGACTCGCGAACCCTGTAAAAAACCAGAAGCACTTTTTTGTCGATTTGACGCGTCATGATACAAGTCAATCCAAGTAGGCATATCAAGCATTACAATTTTGATTGGTGACAGACAACAAAGCTTACAATTAATACTACAACAGACACATCAACACACATTAAAAATGGCGTCGCAGAATCAAAATCGCTTGAACGAATTTAAAAACAAAGGAAAGGATCAAGATGAGATGCGTCGTCGCCGAAATGAGGTGACTGTTGAGTTGCGCAAGAATAAGCGCGACGAGACAATATTGAAGCGTCGCAATGTGCCCAACCTGGACTCGGACATAGAAGAGGATGAACAGTTGACCAACTCCATGAATTTGAAGAAGCTTGCCTTGGCTGCCGCTGATCTATCAAAGCCGGAGCAACAGTTGGCCGCCGTTCAAGCGGCACGCAATTTGCTATCATAGCGCTCCCGCCCTCCCTGTAGGGCGAAATCCTAGATCACATTTGATCCTAACAACATTTTGGGTCCCCTCCCCTCTATTCATAAAATTTGGCTTTCAGTCTTCTGCATGTAATAAGCACTAAAATTAAAATAATTTAGGCCTGTAATATTATGTAAACAAAATAATGTAGCTCAAAGGGACTGTTGTGAGGGTATCTTCTCACAAAAATAAATGTTGACTAATGCCTGGATAAAAATATATCCTTAGCGATCTTCACATAGAAAAAATATCGTGTTGTGTGGGTGACAAGTATAAATAAAGAACTAAGGAATTTAAGTAGGCAAAATAACAAATATAAATGAAAATTACCTATTAAGGTAACATCATAAATATTAACTTACCAATAATAAACCACAAATTGACAAAAATTATGATTACAAAAAAAACAAATAAATTTCCAACAAAACAATTGTATAAGTATAAATTGGCTTCAAGGCGGGTCGCCCATCCACTGGTAGAAGCTGCGCATCACTAATGGAAGCTGCGCATCACTGATGGAAGCTACGCATCACTGATGGAAGCTGCGCACCACTGGTAGCAGCTGAGCATCACTGGCAGAAGCTGCGCATCACTGGTGGAAGCTGCGCATTACTGATTACTCTCAGCCGAGAGAGTTGAGCGCTAGGCTTGCACACTGCTGATTCTAGGAAGCTTCCACGCATTCAAAAATAAGAAGATTGGAACGGACTTACTTTTATTTGTTGTTTTAGTGCTCCGTCTGGTAGAATTAGTTCCCGAAATTTCCAGATCGTTGCTGCGTCGGTAGCTCGTGGCGTGGGGGAGGCTTTAAGCTTCTCGGTGGGCACCTTAACTTTGTTGTTGTCGTCCCCGTAGACGTGTGAATGTTGATATTGGTGTCATTTAGATATTTAAATGTTGACGTTGTTGTAGTTGCGATTATTGGCCCTTTTAAGTTGTCGTTGTGTAGTTTAGTCGGCACTTTAAGAACATTCGGATAGTCCTTAAAATGGCTAAGGTGTAACTTGCTTAAGTTATTGCCTTTTTTTGGAAACATTTGAAAGCCAATCGAGTCTTTTTTAAAACAAGTCGAAGAATATGTGTTCTTCGAAAATTAGTTAGGATATATGCAAGTTGTTGCGTTAACTCTGCCCCTCGCCAAACACCCCTTTTGACAATTAAAAATAGGTTAGTTAAACTAACTGTGCGTTTTATAAGGCGTTTTATTAGGCAAGGAAACGCCTTAACATCTTAAGATAAATCTGTTATTTTTAGCAACACTACATTGTGTATAAACATAAATTAGGTATCTTCAGAAAAATCTATGTACTAGGTTAAATCTTATATATATTTGTATGTGATCATTACTTTTGATTAAAAATAAACCGCTTTTATATTTCATATACAAAATTCGGCTTTTTCATTTGTTAGCTTTCGAATAGCTTGTACTTTTTTCAACGAGTACAATAAATATTGTATCTGGAATTACTTTAAAATTTTATTCGCTAGAAGGCATTGTGTAGCAAATGATGGGGAAATGAAGACTCAGTCTGTATTCTCTCAAAGAACAACTGGGTAGCAGGCAATGACAGATACAAAGAGATGCTTCTCGCTCTGAATCTTAAGTTTTATATCTATATGTAAGTATATAGAAGTAATAAGTTTATTTGTTTAAAAAGCCGGCTTTGACGGCGATTGGAGCCGGCACGAATTTCAGATTGATTGTCTCGAGCTGTGAAACCTTGGCGACGGTTAGCCAAGCCTGCGGCATCATGTGATGTAAAATCGATTCGAGGCGATCGACCGGCAAATAGGCGATTGACTCATCGGACTCATTCAGTACATCATTTTCGGCAACGCCCGGAATTGGCAGCAGCACTGGCACACAGTCCTTTTCGTGGGTCATGGCCAATGCCCGAGTCACGCTGAGCAGTTCGTTGGTGATCCCCAGGTGGAACACGTTGAGCTGATCGCTGTTCTCGTTGATGGCCTGCATAGTGTAGTGCACCATATAAGCGGTACGATCGTGGAAATTTGGCAACAGCAGCAGCTCCTGCAACGATTTACACTCGGACAACTGATGACTCAACTCCGCATCTACGTTGACATTGATGAGTTCGACACGCTTCACACTGCCAGCGGCGGCAATGCCATCCATGATCTCTTTTATATTAAATGAGCGATTGCTGTGGTGGTTCTCCAGGCGCAAGTGGCGCAAACGCTTCAGACTGGGCAGCACTTGTTGCCCGAACGTTGCCACCTTCATGCCGCGACACGAGCCCAGCACAAGCGTCTCCAACTGCTGCAATCCCTCCAGCTGCAACAGCTCCAGCTGAGCCATGTTGCGAATGCCGCGCAAGCTCAGTTCTCGCAAGCAGCTTAACTTCTGCAGCAGCGGCAATGAAATTATGCTGGCCTGCGGCTCCAGCATGCGAATGCGCAGCACACGCAAATCCAACATCGTTTCGATGTTGGCCAGGTTCAGAGCACGACTGGTGCAAGTTGCGCGCAGTTCCAGCAGGTGTGGCATGCTCTTCACAATTGTCTCGATGAACTTCGCCTCTCTGGCATCGGTGCGTAGAATACGCAACGATTTCAAATCTCGCAAATCACCGTCCAAGCGCATCTTCGGATTGTCGAATTTCACGCCCATCATATCGAGCTCGGTGGTGTGATGGACCTTCATATTATGCAGCAGAAGCTCCCAGTTGCTGATGTGCGTATCGCGCAACTTCACAATGCGCCACACGCTGCTATCATGGTATATCATAGCCCAGGTCTTGCACACACTTGACAAGCGCACACGTACCTACAAACGCATTTTGTTTCGATTAGTTGCAGGGATTCATTTCTATGTGCCAAATGTGAGAGAATCTTACGTGCAGGTCAACCGTCTTCATAATGGCCGTCATCAGCCTGCAACCCTCAATGCCACCAGAAAGACGATCAGCGACTTGCTTACGCATAGCTGAGTTGCGCCTACATAAAACTCCTGCATTGATGGCCAAGTTCGGAGCGCCTGTAAAGCTGTAAATAGACAAATGATTCCAAGAGATATTATTAACAGTTGTATTTAACGAGTGGCATTCTGCAGTTATGGATAGCAATGATGAATGTCAACAAATACATTAGTTATCATTTAAATTTTAAAGTTCGTGTATCTAACCAAAAGTAAACATAATTTATATATCAATCTAAGAGCCATAGCCACCCAATCGAAAAATGTCGTATCTGAAGATACTTACAAAACGAATGTTTGCTGGATAAATCTCACAACAGGAGGCAACTGGCCCGACAACTCAGGGATAGACTCCTACGGGACACAAATACTTTACTTTACAACTATTTTACTTTACTTTACTTGCAAATGCTGCCCAGCTTAAGCCATCCAAACAACACACTCAACGAAAAGTCAAACTAAAAAGAAAGCTATCCTGTCCGCACGCTTGGTCTACACAGTTGACTCACTTCTCTCTTTTACCAAACATAGACGCTTTCTATTTACAACGTTCAATGATGAGTAATAAATTTTCTATAATATTACTGAATTGAGCTGAACCGAACTGAGTCGTTGAGACGGACTCACAGTGGTATTTGCGCACGCGCACGCGTACGCCGTGGCGAGACAGCAATTGCGATAGCCTTGCGACCGTTAATAACAACCACCTCCATTGGCTTTGGCGTTATCTTTCTACCGCCACGACGTGCAGGAGAATCATCTCTGAGCAGCTTAGCAGGCGGCAGAGAGCCGGGCAGTTCAATCTCTTTGACGATGACCCCATTGCCGGCGGCGTTCACATTCTCATCGAGCACTTCCTTATCCAGTTTATTGTTCCCATTGCCATTGTCATTGACACTTGCATGTCCATGTCCACGTGCCTGCTGCTGCTGTTGTGCTATATCTGCTGTCGGTGAAAGGGAAGCATTGCTGCCTGGCGCAACACAGCGCTATTTAATTAAGGGTGGATAAAAGATTAACAGATTAACGTTGAATTCAAAGTGATCCGAACCGAGGAGATGTCATCACTCACCTTGCAAATGTAGCTCTCGACAGTGCTCAGCCCGACACGAAATGCTTGATTGGTGTCACTAATTGCCTGCAAGCATTTCGCACAAGTTAGTATCGTCTTAACTGCCGACTCCGGCTGAAGCGGCAGCTTCGACTGCACAGCCGTCGGTGTCTCTGGTGCTGCCTTTGTTGATTTATTCGCCTGGTTGCTGCTGGGACATAGGCAGAGAGTCAGTTGCCGTCAGTTAGCAATAAGGCAATGGAAGTCATCAATCTAATCAGAGACTGCTTACCCACGTCTGCGTGCGCTGTTGCTGGCGCTAGAGCCGCTGCCGCCACTGTTACCATTGCTCGCAGCCAGGACGCGAGCATTTCCCTTGACCGCCATCGTTGATGTCCAACCCTCGTGCGGCGGGCTAGCGCCCTTGGGCACCTTAGGCTTAGGCACACGTTTCCCGAATACGGGCGTTAGCGCTGATGCTACTTGTTGGCCCAAATCGATGGTGTTAGCCAGCTGCTGCTGTTGTTGTGGCTGTTGTTGCTGTCCTTGTTGTTTTTGCTTCTGTTGCGCTTGCCCTTGCTGTTTCTCCTGCCTTGCAATGGCCATCGATTTGCGACGTTCCTTAGCAGACTGACCCTGGCGGACCGTTTCGTATTGCTCGCCAACATTTTGAAGCTGGGGCTTAAAGCAAAAACTATCAATTGACAGATCCGGCACAAGCAGTGGGATAATGTCATTTCTCGTGCGCAGCCTCCTGCCCGAAGGCGATATGAATACAACATCGGCGTGCTTGCGCGCATTAGCACTGCTACGCAACACCAATTCACGCTTCCAGCCGTGCTCGAAGGGCAAGCAATAAAAGGAATCTGTGACCGGCAAATTGTTCGCAGAAACCGAGCGACGGCGTTTGCGCGTCTTTGCATCACCAATAGTGGGGTCACATTGGTACATCGATTTGGAGCGCAACGACAGCATGCTGGGTGGATGATCCTTGTCTTCTGTTGATTTCTTGAGGTGATTTGTCGTTTCGCTGGCCTCATTGCTGGATGATGCACTATAGGATGTAAAGCGCATGCGAGAGCGCAGGCTGCTCCTCGAGATGATTCCTTCTCCTTCTCCTGCATCGAGTTTGCCGGTTTGCGAGGCCGTTAACGCCACCTTCTGCATAACAAATAAGATGATTAGAAAGGAAATTAAATGGGTAAGTCAATGAACTATACGGCCAGCTATGCCAGATATATCACAACTAAGTCTAAAATTCCACCTGCTTGTCTAAATCAGTTTGTGGTTCTGATTCTGTTTTTGGCTCTGCTAATGGTTGTGGAGAAGATGTTGCACTTGGCATTGAGGTTGAACCGCTGTCATTATTGCTGGTAATGTTGATATCGCTGATATCGCAGTTGGTGTTGATTGTCTGCGTAGCAGTCTTTAGACCTGCCTCAGTCGAATTTGTGGCATGTGTGCTTATAGCTGTTGTGTTTGATGTGGCTGTGGCTGTTGCTGTTGTTAAAGCTGAATTCATATTTGAAACGGGGGATGAGGAATCAGAATCAGACGACGGCTTTGATGACAGCGGTGTCTGCGGTGCTGGCTGCGGCTGCGATTGTTCCTCTTCCTCTTGCTCTCTGGGAAAAATGCTGAGCCCAGTGGCATAAATGGCCTTTTCTTCAGTGGGTAGCTGCTGCATCTAATATACATCATACATACAAACATTCCATAGACAAATGGAAGAGAAATACAAGTGCACGACAAGTGTAAAGAAATTACAGAAAATATTGACACGGGACATTATCAAAGAAACGAAGCTGCCCCATCCTTGTCACTACGAGCTAACTTACCTCTTCCACGTCTGAGTTGCTCTCCAGGAAATTCGGAAACTTGCCCTCCCAACCCACTATAGCCTCCTCCCTCGTTTGGCTGCGTCTGATCCTGAGTCTTTTACGACTGTCATTTGAGCTTGAAGAATACCAATCGCTGCTTGAGCGTGTATCTTCATAAATATGCCTTGAGCGCGATCTAGAGCGGCTGGATCTTTTTTTAGTTATGCCTGTTGATGTCGAGTTCATCTTCCGCCTGCCAACGTCTACCAAAAACATTTACAGATCCAATAAGGGTACAATTCGGCCCAATAAAGAATTCCAACATGTCGTCCGACTATTTTTTTTTTGCATTTAAAGTTTTTAGAGCGGCAAGTTTTGCTGTAAATTTCCTAGAATACGTCGTAGCCCAGAGATAAACACAGATAGAGAAAGGGTCAGCACAAGTTTCGTATAAATTCACGGCTTCCCCAAATTTGAAAACGATTTCCTTATGGCCAGTCGGATTAATGTCACTTTTTTAACTTAAGAGCTCTGTTAACTTTAACAGTCCTGTTAATTGAGGTATCGACATTAAATGAAATATACAATCGTCCAACAAGTTAAGTCTCACCCATGCAAGTGGTATTTATGTATGTACATATGAAAAAAATCATTCTGCGAATAAAAAGCTTGAAAATTTTGAGCCTCTTTCAACCGACCAAGGCTAATTTCATATTTTCTTAACTCATCATTAACACCTCACAAATGTCCTTAGGAGAATTCCAATCTTAGTTGTTGCGTTTAAAAAGTAGCCTAAAGAATACAGAATACATGAGCGTCGAGCGCAAGAGCTAAAACTGCATCAAAAACCGAAACAGATGCAAAAACAAAACCAATACATGCTCACCTCGTACACGGACATAGGAAAGTGTAAACTATAATGGTGTGTGTGTATATGCATATACATATGTATGTATGCAGGTCTGCGTATGCGAATTTGTAGTCGTTGTGTGCCGGTGCCGGCAAACCAAAATGTACGACAAGCTTCGCAGAGAGAACAACTAAACCTACGGCTTGACAAACGCGAACAGCAGGTGACAGACTATTTTAGCGAACATTTGTCTTTGTTCGTATTCAGTTGGGACCACTTGTGCAACTTTTGTCAACGGCACTTCGCGAATTGGCGCGTGGTAATTGTAATCATATATATATACACGCATAAATACATATATATGCATCTGTGTGTGTGCGTGACAGACGCTTGCGTCTTTGCCACTTTCAACTGGGCGAACAACGTATTTAGAAAGAATGCAGCTAAGTTTTCAAGTATTATTGCCACACACTCACCTGCTATTAGACACAAAATTTCAAAAACAATAACAATGAACACTAAATGACGCGTCTGTTGTGATGCGACTTTCAACAAATTCTGCAAAACAGCAAACGATAAATAAACACAAGATATCGATTTTTACTCAAAATGGTCAGGTTATCGCTTGTTAATCTGTCAACTTGCTGTTATGTAGCCGTGTCAAACACTGGATGCTGTGAAACTTCAATAATATATTTTTTAGGCAAATTGTGCCATGGCAGTCAGCCATTTCGTTAAAAACGGTCATGTCGATCAAAATGTGTGTCGTCAATATTTACTATGTTAACTAACTGTTGACCGACAAAGCTAATCATAACATTTGCAAATACAACGATCAAATAAAATAAACTCAGATACTGAAGGTTTTTGAGTCAAATTTCATAGGTATATTACTGTTAGGCAAGCTAAACCCGATATTTCGGAAAGTGTGAATCGATAAAATCGCACGTCACCAAGTCACCAAACAGAAGTTAACTTACGACAACATCGCGGATGAATGAAAAATCCAGCCTTTTCTGAGCATGCGTGCCCTTTACAGATTTTAACTAGACAACGTCGTTAGAAAACAGACCTACAAATGGCAATTTTAAGTAAACAAATATAAAAATAGATTCGTTCGCATGGATTCTTAAAATGTGCGTAATAGAAAGATAAATGGTCGACAGTCACAAAATTGATCGAAAGGTAAACTCATGTGAAGTAAATCAAATAAAATCTATTCAGCTCTGCTACAATTATTTTTTCTTTTGTCTATTATACATTGTCCCCGTTGTCTAGACGAAATCTTTAAAGAGGCATGCGAAAGATAAAATATACACGATCTCTGACCAAAATAATAATAATAATTATTATACCCTCAAAAAATGTCCAATTGTTTTTACCATTTGATGAATAATTAACATAATGATGGCCGCGTCCACTCTCTAATCCAATACACACTTTAGTGTAAATCAATAAGACCATACTTTCACACAATTTGAAAGCTAACTCCCGCCCCCAAGAACGATCAAAGCCTATATCATCTCCAAAATTTTCAGAAGCCTATATCTCCCACAGTTCAAAAGCTAAAGTTATCTCCCATAATTAAAGAGCTACAGTTATCAATCTCCAAAAGAAGGTGCAACGTTCTCTCTAGGTTTACTCTGCAATCCCTGTGCCTGCCATAAGAAAAGAGTGGTGCACTTAAAGACCTTCTCACATTTGGGTGCAAGACTTTTTATAGGGAAATTTGCCAATAGAACTAGAATATATTTAACAACTGGGTTCAGGGTATATCGTAGTCTATCTCACTCGACTACGGCCTTATTCATTTATCAGCTATGTTGTCGCAGCGAAGTCAAGCGAAATATTGTCCGGTGTTCGCTGCTCGACCCGCGAACCCTGCAAAATTTTTGTATCGTCGCAGTCTGGGCTCTGCTGGGACCCAGGCTCTTAGAAAAAACCTAATGCACTTTTATGCCGATTTAACGATTTGAGTGCTTAGTGTTAGAAGCATCTGCAATTCAAATTATGGGTTTTATTGCTATCGGAAAATATCGATATTAACGAAACGAAGGTACTTATCAATAAAATGAAATAAGCTTGATCTGCGCGATGTATACGAGAACTTATATTTTAAAGGAGAGGAGGAGTTCCCATCTCTTATAGTCTCTGAGATCCGCTTGTTCATATAGACGGACAGGCGGACATGGCTATTTCGACTCGGCTGTTGATCCTGATGAATAATATATATACTTCATGAGATCGGAGATGCGTCCTTCTGCCTGTTACATACATTTTCACAAAGCTATTATATCCTTTTTACCCCTTAAAATTGTATAAAATGCAAGTCTAAGTGCGGGTGTTGATTCTCAACTCAGCATTATCTGATCGAAAATATTATTTTAGATTCATGGGCAGCTATATATATACATATTATGCATAAGTAGTTTAAACAACTGCACGTTGCATAATCCAAAATCAATTGCAATCTACTCAACATGGTCATCAGTGTGGGATTAGACCAGTCACTTGGCCGCTTGGTGGGCCTGAGAACCCGTACTTAATCCCGCTCACAGACGCCCCGTCGCGTGCCACAGCAATAACAACAACAACACCAGTTAAATGGCACCCGCTAAGCGGATTTGCGGCAATCAAATCAAAGTCGCAACAAGGAGTCAACAGTCAACAGTCAGCATCAAAATCAAAATCAAATTAGCAGCAGTTTGGTGGCTAATTTTGTTATCATTCGACTGCAGTTGTGTGCCTGTAAAGTTGCAAGGGTGTGTGTGGCACGTGTGTCCTCTACCGATAAGACACCAAATTCAACAAACAGCCACACTTCCCCATACACGTGACCCAGCCACAATAAGCTGTAGCTGACCCCAACTCTTGCAGCTGCTGCGAAAAATCGATGACATTTGCGACACTCCCTTTTTTTTAGCCACGCCCACTACCACACAAGTGGATGAGTGCTGATGAAGTGTATGTATGAATGAATGTATGTATGTATGTATGTGTGAGTATGTGTATGTGTTTCACTCCCGCACGAGTGTGGCGGGTGTCAGCAGACTCCATAATTGTTTGATTAATTTCAATTATACTTTGCGGTCCGCCAAATCGGATTAGGATCAATGATGCGAACCGTGATAGGGACTCAATTATGGGCAGTGAGCGCATTAAGTGCCAAAATGATTTAGAAAATGGTTTCCACGCAGCAACAGTATTTTTATTTTGACCTTGCACATTTTTCACACACGCGAAATATATTATATACATGCATACTTATAGAAGTCACATGTTTGTACATGCATGCGAATGCTTCTTCTTCTTGCATATGTAGGTACATACACAAACGTCGTGCACACATGCAGCAAAAGTTAGTAAGTTTGCATTTACATCTTTTAACTTATATTTATAAATTATTATTGCCGTATTTTAAACTATGTTACATTTGTGGTTGTATCAAGATTTCAACAAAAAATCGCCTTTCTACTTTTAAAAATCCCCTTTTTTTTTAACTTTTATTGCAACGGTGAATTTTAATATGACACTGGCGTATTTTTGCTTACACTTATTTTTTCTTACCCGGATTTTTGCACTTGGTGGTTGATCGAAAGAAAGAAACTTAGACATTGCAGAATATATTATAGAAACTTTTTTGAGTTTTACGCGGTAAAAGCGAAGCGCCTTGTTTGGCGGTTGCACGAGGAAGGACCGTTTGTTCAATGTATACTTATATGAGAGGTGGAACTTGGGGTATCGATCGCAGTAATCGATATCACTGTTATTAACATAAGTAGTGAGACTGTTGTATTGATATTTTCAACAATTTTATACAATTTAAGAAGTTTGTAAGCATGGCAACATTGTTTCTTAATGGAAATCAGAAGTCCCTGGTTGAAAACTGTCATTTGAGCTTGAAGAATACCAATTGCTGCTTGAGCGTGTATCCTCATAAATATGCCTTGAACGGCTGGATCTTTTTTTAGATATGCCTGTCGATGTTGAGTTCATCTTCCGCCTGCCAACGTCTACCAAAAACATTAACAGATCCAATAAGGGTACAATTTGGCCCAATAAAGAATTCCAACATGGCGTCCGACTATTTTTTTGATGAGTGCTTATGTATGTATGTATGTATGTTTGTGTGTGTGTGTGTGTATGTGTTTCACTCCCGCACGAGTGTGGCTGGTGTCCGAAGACTCCATATTTGTTTGATTAATTTCAATTATACTATGCGGTCCGCCAAATCCGATTAGGATCAATGATGCGAACCGTGATAGGGACTCAATTATGGGCAGTGAGCGCATTAAGTGCCAAAATGATTTAGAAAATGGTTTCCACGCAGCAACAGTATTTTTATTTTGACCTTGCACATTTTTCACACACGCGAAATATATTAATACATGCATACTTATAAAAGTCACATGTTTGTACATGCATGCGAATGCTTCTTCTTGCATATGTAGGTACATACACAAACGTCGTGCACACATGCAGCAAAAGTTAGTAAGTTTGCATTTACATCTTTTAACTTATATTTATAAATTATTATTGCCGTATTTTAAACTATGTTACATTTGTGGTTGTATCAAGATTTCAACAAAAAATCGCCTTTCTACTTTTAAAAATCCCCTTTTTGTTAACTGTTATTGCAACGGTGAATTTTAATATGACACCGGCGTATTTTTGCTTACACTTATTTTTTCTTACCCGGATTTTTGCACTTGGTGGTTGATCGAAAGAAAGAAACTTAGACATTGCAGAATATATTGTAGAAACTTTTTTGGGTTTTACGCGGTAAGAGCGACGCGCTTTGTTTGACGGTTTCGCGAGGAAGGACCGTTTGTTCAATGTATACTTATATGAGAGGTGGAACTTGGGGTATCGATCACAGTAATCGATATCACTGTTATTAACATAATTAGTGAGACTGTTGTATTGATATTTTCAACAATTTTATACAATTTAAGAAGTTTGTAAGCATGGCAACATTGTTTCTTAATGAGAATCAGAAGTCCCTGGTTGAAAATAACGTAGTCAAATTTTATGGCATATTTCATTGTCAAAAGTGCAAATTGAGCTGAACAGTAAAATAGATACGGGTTGCATAAAATTAACAAAACTGTAATTAATAACCAATAGCAAAAGGAAAGATTGGACTATATTCATTATTATATAAGCTTAAGTGACTTATGGGCCGATACCATCGCGACAGGGCTGAGGATAGAAGAGTTGTGCGTAAGCTCAAAGATGCAGGAATTTACGGTCTCCAAATTTCGCTACAAATGCTTTCAAGTCAAAAAGGCCATGGGAAGGCGCGGAGGATTCAAGAAAACTTCATCAGCAACCAATATGCATATGATGTTATTGGCTAAATGTGATCCTTTCAGTTACCAAGAGAGATTCCAAGCAAAATTGGGAATGTTGTTGCCTCGCCAACCGCAAAGTTAGCTAGCAGAATATCCAGTTAAGTTCCACTGGTAAGAACAGTCAATTTAAAGATGGGGAAAAGCTTCGCATTGGTGCATAGGTGCTGAACATGTCCACAAATATGCATGAGAGAAATTCAGCATTGTCTTGTGCTAAACATGACCATATTTGGACATAGGCAAAAGCCTCATTAATTCAGCGATGAGAAAGGGAGATAGCATATTTTGTATGCACTCAAGCCTAACGGGACAATTTCAGAATTTATCCGTTTACTTGCGTCTTAGTTGCTTTTAGACGGCGAGCTTATGCGCATCAAAAATAGTTGAAGCAGAATAAATAAAACGATAATTAACAGCAAAGCTGAATTACTATTAGTTTATGGTTATCTGGGAGTATGTATATATATATATATATATATATATATATGTATGTGCATTTCTTTTGTTATAAAACAAATCATATTTTACTGCCCAGGTATGTATTTCTATCCATTGAAATTTTTCACTGTCTCACCTTTCTAGTGAATGACTTATCCGATTTATCTCCGAGATACATTGTAGAGGAGAATGTAGATAGATAACTTTATCCATATGTCAATGCTGGATAAGATGATATGAAGTAGGTAGGAAATATCGACTGCCAAACCGACAAGTGCGCAACGTCTGTTCATCTCGATGAAGAATTTCGATTTAAAATCTACGTCACTGAGGTTGAAGTCTTATCTCAATATTGAACAAATAAAATGTACAATGGACAAACGTAGACAGGACTTGTCGCCTTGAAGCCAGGCCTTCAATTTCGGGCTGTTTGGGTTCGGGTTGAGGGTTGCTCACAGGCACCGCCCATTTCTGAGTTTGCGTCTGCGTCAGAAAGTTGTCCCATTGGCCCTCTCACAATCTCTCTCTCTCTCGCTCTCTCTCTCTCTCTCTCTCTCTCTCTCTCTCATCTGTTTCTCATCTGGTGGTTGCAGCTGGATAAGGATAAGGGTAAGGAACAGGAGGCCAGGGTTGTGTAGGTGACAGTTAAACGCCAAGGCGTGAAAATATTCGAGTATATGCAAATCGCAGCTTGCGATTGGAAAAGGTCGAAGCGTTGAAATTTTCACGCCCGACGCACAACTTTTTTAAAGCACCCTAATCCGATGAGTAGGTGAAGCGGAGTCGTTGTGGAAACAGTTCGATAAGATCTGTAATTACCAAAACTGGGGTATGTACAAATTATTTTTTCATTATTATAATTTGTATTATTATTCAACTAGGATTCTGCAAAAAAAAGAAATTTTGAAATGTTGAACAACAGGAAATGCTAGACGCAGTTGGCTTTGCATTGCTTACCTCATTCTTTTTAGTTTATATTTTATAAGTTGGATTTGTCAGAATCGAAGGAGATTGAGAAAGTTTTTTTTATATGTAAATCTTGATTTCAAAATTTGTATAAAAGTTAATAATAAGTCCACTTGAATTGCATTCAACCAGGACCTCAATATTGGCGAGATGAGCTTTTTGCGTCTGAACTCTTATCACGTGGATGGATGCCAGCGGGTCAGTTACTGCCACAGATCAGCCATCGGGCTATTGAACAAAGATGGAGGGGGCCGTAGGTATAACAGCGGCCTTGGCGATGGCGTCGTCATTTCCAAGAAGCTAGTCATCGGCTGCACACCAGAGGAGAATGACGACTACCATCCGTATGAGTCGACATGGTGTGTGTATATTAAAGCATTGGACGATATCGACATGGGAGACTATGTAAAGCGGGTGACGTTCCGGATGTCGCCTCGTCTCCCTTTGCGTCTGCAAGTGGCCGATACCTCACCGTTCGAGATAACCGAGGTGCTGAGCACCGATTTCCCGATAGAGCTGCAGGTGGAATATCTGGATGCATGTATGTCACCCACCACATACATGTACCAGCCGAACGATGTTTTCGATGGCAAATATAATGATGATCGCATGAGTTTTCTAGGGCACGAGCGCACCGACAAAATGCACTTCGTAAATCCATCGACCGACACGCAGCTAACGCTTACAGCTTGCGCACCGCAGCCACCGTCCCTAACCCCTGTCAGGGCCATGACTATCGCGGAGAAGCGGACCAAAAAGCAAAAGCCAACCGGGCCCAGCACACAGATCGCCAACTCTCGAAGCACACAAATGGGTCCCCGGCCCATTTTCAATTTGTCTCTGCCTTAGCTACACATATTTCCAAGCCCAAGCCCATTCCCACTTCCAATCGCCCAGGCATGTGTGTAATTTAGCCTGGCTAAGGGTTGCTCGCTAGCTCCGCCCATTCATTGCCAGGGTGGGTTTTGCAATGCAGTGGCGAACTTTCTGCTGCTGCTCATCATTTGGCAGTGGCACCTTGCGTAGTGCGGACGCGTTGCAAGAAATGGCCTGGCTACCAAGCAGCTCCAATGGTGCGGATAATGCTGATGACCGCAGCTCTGCCAGCCACTCGAGCTCCTCATCCTCAGGCAATGGCGGCAGGCGTGAGGAGATCAACAATAACAACACTAACAACACTAACAATGTTGGCGCTCGACAACCTCCGGCACTGTTGCGTCATGCAACACCATATGTGCAACCCAAGACGGAGTCCATCTCGGATGGCGACGGTGATCTATCAGATTTCTCGACACTGAACGACACCGAAGAGGATGAGGACGAATTGCGTGACTACATTGTCCTCAACGGCAGCCAAGCAGATGGTAAGCATTAAGAACCGACATCCTTAAAATGTTGCTCATACTTTTCCTAGATAGCAGATCACAATTCCAAGATAATGAATTAATCTAAAAGCTTTTCTGTATATTCATATTCAGATTTTGATTGAAAAGCAAACAAATTTATATTACTTTTCTCATATATCAAACATCTCTATATCATATAGCTGTAAAAGATATGTTCTTCTCATGTAGGAAAAAAAAGAGTGAAGGGACTTAAAATCAATATCATCATCAACATCACTAACAGCTTCTCCACTAAATCCTTTTACTCATTAGCTAATCGGTCGCTGTCCAATTCGCCGCGCAGTGGTTGTGGTCATAATCTCTTTGCCAACGGCCAACTGGCTCCACCGAGCAATGGCAATGCCAATGGAATTGGGATTGGCAATGGCAATGGGAGCAGCAGCAGCTCAAACGCTGGGAGTGGCACTGGCCTGGGTGGGCTGGGAAGCGGCAGTGGGGCGATGGGCAATAGTCTCAGTGGAGGAGGGACTGGTGGGGTGCGAAAGGTGTTCACAAATACGCGTGAACGTTGGCGCCAGCAGAATGTTTCTGGGGCCTTTGCCGAGCTGCGCAAGCTGGTGCCAACACATCCGCCGGACAAGAAGCTGTCGAAGAACGAGATTCTGCGCTCGGCCATCAAGTACATTAAGCTGCTCACTGGCATATTGGAGTGGCAGCAGCTGGAGCGGCATACGTCCACACCCGACGAACCCAACAATAATGACAATCGCATGGCCAATGGCCATGTGGCCGACGCACTGCGTCACATCAAGTGCGAACGCTTGGACAGGGTGGACAGCCAGCAGCAGCATCAACATCAACAGCGGGGCAATGATTTACTCATGATTGCTCCGGGTGCCCACATCAAGACGGAGCAGTCGCAGCTGCCCAGCTACGAGGAGACGACACCCAGCAGCACAAAGGCCACAACGGTTGCAACTCCAGCAGTATTGCTCCCCATTCCTATCCCAACTATCCCACCTGGATCTGTGCCCCCGCCATTACCCGCAATTGTGACCGTACCGGGAGTCCCGGTAACTCTGAAGCCAGCTGCGGCTAGCAGGATAACACCCAGGCGACGCCACAGGACAGCAGCAGAGGCACCCACATCCGCCGATCTCACCCACAATTCAAGCCACAAGCGACGCAAGCCATGAGCCACCGAACAAGACCAACATATCAGCTCGGCATAGGTCTGGCAAATCATCCGTTAAATCCGTTAAATTCATATATGTATATATATTTTAGTTCTAAATTCGTTTATACTTTACGATTTGATTTGTGGCTTCAAAAATCCCAAATAAATAGTTCTTGAATCATTTAGAATCTGGTGGATATATTAAATTATATGTATTGTATCTTATATCTTGGCCAAATCCATACAATAAGTTCTCCAAAGAACTTTCATCGACGTCTGTTCGATATCCTATTAAAGGATTTTCTAAAAATTGCACTCAACATATTTACATGCGATCGGTTAGTAAAAATTGGTAAGTGAGAGAAGAGTCGAGGGTCAAGTTAAATATTAAAATTGTTCATCGTTGCCTCCCCCACTGCTCCACTGCTGGACAACCCGCCACAGGAGTAGTCGAAAGCCCCTATCCAAGCGTGGACCGGCAACAAGTCAAAGCGCCGTCAATCGACGATTAAATATTCCTTCCAAATATTAGCAAAAATAGCGAGGGAAAAAACATTTATTTTTTTGTATTCATTTATTTAAATATGTTTAACCATTTGTTGTAAATATATCTTTTGTGAAATGCCGTTATGTGCTGAGTATTTCGACTTCATAAGAATTTCATCAGATGCAACTGTTGAATGCCACCAACATTTTTTCGGTTTTCAGTTTTGGAAGTAGCGCTTTTCCAGATAGTATCGCATATTTTTGGTTCTTCGCCTTTTCCAAGACTCCGAGATGAGCCATGCGCAATCTGCGGGCTGTGATATAGTGTATTTTGGAAATGCTAATCTGAATTGGAATTGGAATTTGGAAATGGATGTTAAGGTTTGATGGAAAGTGTGGAAAGTTACTCCCACCTTAATTGTGAAGGACATTTGCAGCTGAGAGTAAAATAAAAACAACAATATTCTTAATAATTTTGTTTTGTAATTTTTATTGTTTTTTATTTTTTAATTTATGTTATTTTTGTGTGGTTTTCATGTTGTCATTTTGTGGTTGGGCTTTAATTTTGCATTTAGTTTGGTTTTTGTTGTTGTTGTTGTTGTGTTTAAATGTAATTTTTCATTTTGGTAAGCGGAACGCTGAAATTGTTGTTCATATATGTTTTTTATAGTTTTTCATAATGTTCTTCTTTATTTTATATTTATTTGGTTTTTTTCTTTCTTCTTTTCTTTCTTTCTTTTTTTTTTGGTTTTTTTTTGGGACATCTTTTGATTTTGTAAAATGTGTGTTTGAATATAATTACAAATTAAAGTGAGTGTATTTTTTCTTCTACGTTTTGCGTGTGTGTATTTTGTGAGTAGATTTTTTGGTTTTTTTTTTCGATTTTTTTTTTCACACAATCTTTATTAAAATGCTTTCGATTTAAAAAAAATTGTTTTTTTTTTTGTTGTTTTTGCTGAAATTATATAATAAATATGTATTTTGATTGATTACGACAATCGGAAAAAACACACACTGGAAATTTCCGTTTTTCGAGTTCGCTCTTCATTTCGACTAAATTAAGAACATAAAGAGTGTAATGGAATTCAGGAATACATACATATACCAATACAATTAGTTAATTAATATTATTTTTATTGCCTAAGCGAAGAGAAAACATTTGTTTCGAAATTATCCCATCAGATGGCCAAGCTAGCAAAAAGAACCAATGAAAACAAAGAGAGGATTGAAAATTGCTTTCTGAATTCGCCACACCACTGACTATATAGACTATATAGACTATATAGTAGTAGTTGGTAGTAGGGACAGACTCAGAGATTTTGTATGCTAGTGTTGGTTACACACACACACACATATAAGAGTTGAAATGATGCAAGAGTGCAGGGCTTGCCAGCCAGCAGGCAGCCACACACAAATTCTTGAGCTGAACGAATATATTTTCTGGAATATATTTTGGAAAATAGGCATTGCATTTTTTATTTTTTGTTTTTAGTTTTTAGTTTTTTTTTTTGTTGTTTTTATTATTATTTTAGTTGTGTGTCGTCGTGTGATTAATTTAAAAATTATTTGGTATTTTCAATTGCAGCTAAACGTTTGATTAATTTTACAATTTATGCATAATAATCATCGATTGTTTCCATTGAGATTCCTTTGTTTGTATTCTCTCCTTAATTGTGTTGAATTATTTTTTGTTGTCTTTTGTAAATGTAATATTATTTTAATAAATGGCGTCGCGCGCTAAAAGCGTTTGTTATGAATTTACTGTAATACTTGTGTTCAATTTGTTCATAATATTTGTTTTGTTTCAATCAAGTTGTATTATATATTATTAATATGCTAACTTTGGACTGAATAACGGTACTAAATAGTTATATAAGGGCTTATGGCCTACTAGGATGCGGTACTTTTCGGTTTTTTTTTCCATTTTCTTTTTATAGGAGGGGGGGGAATGAATTCTAAATAGTTTTACATTTGCGATTTGCGACGTGGTTGTTTTCGGTATGGAGATCGATTTCTATATATGTATGTAAGAATGCCAATGTACATATGTACATATATGTATGTATATATACACATATTTTTGGCATATGGAATTATGTGATGAGCACGTCAAATCTTTAACTTTTAACGTTTTGCACACATTGCTATAACGATTTAAGTTGTTGTTGTTGTTGTTACTTTGATTTTAATTATTAACTGCAACAACATTAACAATATAACATTTTATTTTTATTGTTGCTTGTTGTTGTTGTCGTTATCTATATAATAATATTGTATATGTACTTTAAATGGGACAAAAAATTTTGATTTATTTCACTAAGATTTTTTTTTTTTTTGCGTTTTGCATTTTGCATTTTGTTTGTTGTTGTTGTTGTTGTTTTTGCTTATGATTTATTACGTTTGCAAATTGTTTTCATTTACTATAATGCAATTAGTTGTTGTTTCCTTATATTTTTGTTATTTTCTTTTATTCTTTTGTTTTGTAACATTTTATTTATGTGTGTCTGTTATTTTGTATGTATGTTTGTATATATATACTATATAGATTTTGTTTAATAATACATATTAATTATTAATGCATAATTTAGGCATTTGCTTTGCTTTGTGTTTCCATTGTTTTTGGGGTTTTCTTTTTGGTTTTTTTTTTTTGGTTTTTTAGTTTGTTTAATATTATACTAAATATGTGCCCAATATACAAGCTTCCACACACATACATACATGGAAGTTATGCACACACACACACACACACAGTCCCTCGTACATGTCGTCTATGATTTGAGAGCAGAAAAAGCTCTTAACATGGGGAAAACTTTCGAAGAAGCACAACTACATACATATGACCATGCCATGTGCGTGTGTATGTGCGAGCTGTTTTTTAACAAGAATTCACTTCACTTGATCTCTTGTATTTATTTTGGTGACTTTGGGCTGTTATATTTTGATATCTTCTCTTTCGTTTTCTACAATTTGTATTCGACTGGAGCGGATTCTTTGATTTGATTTTTGGCTGGTGGCTGGCTCTGCATGTGTGTACGTATGTGTGTGAATTTGTAAATTGGATGCTGTTTAATTTACTTAAGCCCCGATTGAATAAGAGGCGAGCGAAAAAAATGTTAATAACAGTACGCTGTAAACAACATTTACATTAACGAAGCACAGCCAGCGCTGTGCTAACCCGATGCGTTGGCCGACGCTGCCGCCACCGTCTCGGTCTCTGCTGCTGCGCCATTGTCTTTGCCTGTTCCATTGCCGCTGCCGTTGCTACTGCCGCCGGCTTCTTCACCAGCGGCGCTGGCCTCACCGTCACCATTGCCGCTTGCGCTGTTGTTCAAGGCGCTGTTCGACTGCGAGCCTGTGAAGATTATGTTAGAATGCAAGAAAGGGAGAAAATAGACAAAAATTGATTTTTATGTGAATTTTCGTTGTTGTTGCTGTTGCTGCTGCTGTTCTTGCTGCTGCTGTTAGCAGTTACAAAATTTTGCAGAGTAAATTATTAAACAGGATACATGTACATATGTATGTATGTATTAAGATAGTGAAGGAAAGAGAGATAGAAGAGTGAAGAGCACATGTTCACAAGCATGCAAAATGGGCATGGTCCACACACATACATTCGGTAGTACACAACAACAATAGTGGAAAAGATAACGGCAAACGATAGGATGTCACTGCTGCTACCCGCCCCACCCACTCTTTGCGCCCACTAGCAACAAGAACACAAAATGTACGAATGAAATAAAGCAAACAAAAAAAGGAAATTCGTTTAAATGTTTTTTCTTTGCTTGTTTTTTTTTCTTTTATTTTTATTATTTTTTATTTTTGTTTTTCAGCATTTTTGTAATTTTGCTCAGTGTGTATATGTGTTTCATGTTTCATCATTCATCATTTATTTTTATCTTTATCTTTATCTTTATCAACAACTTATTTTTTTGTTTTCTTTTGTCTATGTGTTTTAGCATGATTATTTTAGCATTACATTTATAATATGTATACATATCTCTGTATATATTTAGTTGCTGTTGTTGTTGTTGTTGTTGTTGTAACTGGAGTTCAATTAATGTAATTATTCTCTGCATTCTCTTGTTGCAGTTTAACCAATATGCCTGACTGTGTGAGTGTGAGTGTGTGTGTGTGTGTGTGAGTGTGTGTGTGTGAGTGTGTGCCTAAATTATTAGGAAAAAAGTTGATTTCACTTTGTGTGTGTGTGTGTTATGTGTATGTGTTCAGTTTTAATTGTTTTATATATATACGTATGTAATTAGCATATTAATTAGTTTAAAGTCGTTTATAATCAACTAATTAAATAAATATGTATACGGCTTGTTTTTACATTTTTACGCATTTGTATTTGTTAATTGATGTTTGCAATATGTTTGTGAGAAAAAAAAAAGAAATCGCTCTAAGTAATTAGCTACTGATCTGGTTATCGCTATCGTTATCGCTATCGCTATCGGTTTTGATCTCGGAATCCGTTTTCTGTTTAAACAGCAGATTGTTGTCTCTGCTCCTGTCTGATCATTATTAACGTACTTCTAATCCGTTTTCTGAACTCATTTGTTAACATTGGTCTGATAAACATACATCTGAGTATACATACATCTATTTTTGTATGTTCTTTTGTATTTTATGTATTTTTTATCTACATATTGCAACTAAACCAGCGATGAGAGTACAGTATATATATATATATATATACATATGTGTATATATATATTTATATGTATGTATACAATAAGCATCCGCCAATGTGAATCTATATACTAGATGCATACATATACACACCTACATATATCTGTATATATATATATATAAGGCATCAAACAGCTAAAGTTCTCTAATTTTTTAAAATGTTCACATCCAAATATATATAGTATATTATAGAAAAAAAAAATTAAGTGTTTACATCAAAAATTTGTTATTAATATTGTTTTGTGTATTTGTATTTTTTTTTTTTTGTTTTTTTTTTTAATTTTGCATTTTTTATTTTATGCTTTAAGTAATTCACTAATTTTAATATACATACAATTAATTATTGAATATTTGTTTTAAATAGTTTTTAAGTGTGATTTTTTTTTTGTTGTATTTTTTTTCGTTTTTTTTTTTTGTTGTTGGTTTTTACTCAATGCACTCTGCTCTTTTATTTATTACAAAATAATAATAATTATTTAATAAAAATAATTTATTCATTTAATATGTATATGTATAATTTTCGTATAATAGTATAATGCAATAAAAAAAAAGATCATTATTAATTAGGTTTAGATATATATCGCACAGCGGATTGGATTTTCCCTTCTTGCAGTTGTTTTTTGTTTTTTGTTTTTTTTCTTTCTTTTTTTAATTGTAAAATTAACATTATGCGATTGATTTTAATTTATGTTAAATATTTTATAAAATTGCTGTCACTTTTGTTCTATTATAGATTTATTTTTTATTTGTTTGCTTATTGATTATTAAGGATCAACAAAATGAATCATAAGTATTATTATTATTATTATTATTATTATTATTATTATCATTATTCTGCAGTCAAATGATGTGTATAATTATAACGGTTGTTGTGTTTACTGCTGCTGCTGATTTTGGTGTTGTTCTTTTACTACACATTTCCATTTAAACATACTTAAAAAGGATTACAAAAAAAAAAAAAACATGAAATGGAAATTGTATTCAAATTAAATATGCAATGACTCGGTTAAGTTTGTAAATGTATGTATGCATGTGTGTGTGTGTGTATGAATGTATATATATATATATATATATATATATATATAATGAGCGACAATTCCACGGGGCTGATTTTTGAACGCTGAAAGCTGCCGGTTTTTAAGTTTTGCCAGCTATTGTTTATTATAGTTGCTTTATTTATTAATAGAAAAAAAAATATAATAATAATAATAATGATAAAAACAAGCCATTATTGTTTGGCATTAGCAACGATATTGCTATTACAGTTATTATTTTAGTTATTTTACTTTACGCTTAAAATTAATTTTAACTTTATCTATGTAAAAATGTTGCATTACATTTGTTGTTGTTGTTGTTGGTTTTTAGTTGATAATTTGCAGTTATTTTCTCATCTTCTTTTTCTGCATGTGTGGGTGTATGAGTGTGAGTGTATATTTAATGCATGAGTTTTACATATACATGTATCATTTGCTATTTTATATGCATTTTCCTTTTGTTTTTTTGTTTTTTGTTTGTTGTATTTGTTGCTTTGTTTGCAAATTTCTTTCAATTAATTAATTAACGTTATATTGTGTATATATCAATGTATATAATTATATTTAGTGTTGCCGATTACGTTTTGCTTTTTGCTTTTTGTTTTTGTTTTTCTCTCATCTGTAGCATATTTCCCAATGTTTAACTGTTTATTGTATACGCGTCTCAGTGTATGCATGTGTGTGGCTGTGTGTGTGGGTGTGTGCTTCTTGATTTATATATATATATATATAAATATATATATATATATATGATATATGATATATGTATATATATATATATACATATTTATTTATATTTATTATTATTTATAAATATAGATATACATATATATTTGCGTATGTTACTATTGCCCCTATGAATCTGTAAATAAAACGAAAAGAAACGAAAAAAAAGAAAAAAACGAACAAATTAAATTCAGCTCAAAATGGTACAAATAATATTCAACTTAAAATAAGAACGAACTACACATGATGGCAAATGATAATTACAACAAATGAAAAACATATTCTATTGCTAGAGCACAGGGTATACATACAGGGTATACATACAGGGTATACAGACATGCGTATGTACATATGTACACATGTACGCATGTACTTGTGAATACATGTACATATGTACGCATGTACTTATGTACACATGTACTTATGTACACATGTACTTGTGTACACATGTGTACTTATGTACACATGTACTTATGTACACATGTACTTAGGTACACATGTACACATGTACTTAGGTACACATGTACTTATGCACACATGTACTTATGTACACATGTACTTGTGTACACATGTACGTGTATATGTATGTACACATGTACGTGTATATGTATGTACACATGTACGTGTATATGTATGTACCAGGATTAGGCACAGGGGCAGTCACCAGAATTGAGTGCTATATGGCAACTCTCTAAAGTACAACTTGAAGGCTAAAACAAGTTAACTCTCTATTTGGTTGATATATTTATGTATGTTTGTATGTATGTTTGTGGGTATGTATGTATGTATGTATGTTTGTATGTATGTAAGTTGTATCTATGTACATAAGTAGCGTCAAAAAGGCCCATGCACTAAATAGTTTATCAATAAACAAAAGGCTCCAGTCGAGAGAGCTCGACTAGGGATACCCTGAACCCAAGTCATTATCGGATATCGATGATATCGATATGTGTATGAAATGAAATTATTGATCATTTTGTCGATAGATTTGATGTATACATATTTTAAGTGATCGGACATACTTTCGTCTTCCCAATTTAGCCATGGGTTAAAGGGGTATCAAAACAAAAGCTAACTTCGGCTTGCCGAATATTCAATACCCTTGCAGACTTTGTAACACCGACTTCTATATCTGTTCTTTATTATCAAGAACTCTTTCGGTATTTTCAGATACATTCTGCAGTGGTTTTATCCAAAAAGAAAGCAAAAGCGTGAGTTTCTAAAGAATAACAGATAACAGATAAGAGATAACAGATAAGAGATAAGAGATAACATAGATATATATAATATACAAAATGGAAAGGATGCGCGGACGGCACTCACTCGATGCGACCCAACACAGAAGGATATTCCAGCCGGGAAGGAGGGAGGGAGGTGAGGAGAAAGAAAGGATGATTGAAAGGCAGGGAAAAACTTTATTTGGTCAACGATCAAACTGAATTAATTGTTGTCGTTGGCTAAGCGAATCTGACGAGGCGGGAAGGGACTGGAACTGAAACTGGAACTGGAGTTGGACCTGGGCTTTTTTGTTTCGTACTCTTTTCCTGGATGGGTGACTTGAGTTCTTGAGTTCTTATTGGTATTCTTGGTGTTCTTTGAGTTGAATGAATCTTGCGCTGGGTCATCATCAGTAAGTCGGGTGGCGGCAAAGGGGGCACAACAACTAAATGCATGACAGAGAGATAGATCGAGATCGAGATGGCGATGGCGATGGAGATGGAGTTCGAGTTCGAGTTGGAGATGGCGGACTGGTCGAACGCTTACTCACCTGTTATGTTGGCGCCACCAGCATTGCTAGTGGCAATCGTGCCGGCTGCATTTGCAGTTGTTGCAACTCCACCATTGCCTCCTCCGTTGCCGCCGCCGCCGCCGTTGCCATTGCCGCCTCCTCCGCCGTTGCCAGTTGATGCCGCAGCATTTGTAGACTGCTGCTGGGCATTTGTTGATGATGTTGCAGCGCCAACATTTGGATTGACGGCGGTTGCATTGCCAATGTTGCTGCTGCTATTGTTGCTGTTGTTGCCAACGACTGAGCCGCCGCCACCGCCGCCAGATGTGGCACCTCCTCCTACTCCTCCTGCTGCTGTTGATGCTGCTGATGCGGGCGCCTGTTGCTGCTGTGACTGGGCGGCACCGTCCGCGGAAGCGCCGCTGCCTGTGGAGGAGACGCTGGTGGAGCCACTAACCGCGCCAGTTGTTGTGCCGCCGGCCGCGGCGCGATTAGCTGCATTCTGCAGATGCTTTGGCAACAACTGTGGCACTAAGCTAGGCTGGATCGAGAGTTCTATGCAAATGTAGAAAAGTAGCTCATATTAGATATATATATATATATATATATATGGATGTATGTATGTATGTGTGTCTCACTTACCATGCTCTGTGAAGTTGAATAGTGGCGGCATCTCGCGGCCACTGGGCAAGGTGTGGTTGCCCTCCATGCGCAGCTCATCGAAGAACGGATGTGCACAGGCCTTGAGCGGTGTGATGCGGGCGCTGGGCGTGTACTCGAGCAGCTGCGACACCAAGTTGATAGCTTCTGTCGGAGTGCGTATACGGAAAACCTGTGAAGCATCAAATACGCATTTTTAATATACAGTGTATATCAAAGAGCAGACCAGTTCGATCAGAAAGTCTTTCGTTGGGTGGGGCAAGAATAGGGATAAGTAGTAGGATAGTAGCGAGGAGCCAGCAATCATCACAATCATCAATATCAATATTAATGTTGCAAGCAGTTTTTTGGTTTTTCAGCGCATTTTCCTTATGCATTTAATTAAGTTTCACTGTCTGTCGAATGAAAAGCAATAAAGTCTCACGATCATGATTCATAATCCAAGCTGATTGGTTAAGTTCAGCTATATACAATAGTTTTCCACAGACTACCCCGTATTAGTGTTAAGTGACTACTTTCACAAAGAAGCAACATTTAAATGCAGTTCCTTCCTGAATCAGTAGCGCATATATATAAATCTGATAGGCATCACAAGGGCTGATGGCAACAAGGCGGACAACAGGGCGGAGAGACACTACAAGTGCGAAAACAACAATCAACAGTCAACGCAAGTCAATTCAAATCAAATCAACTCAATTCAAACTCAATCAAATCAAATCAATCAATCAATCAATCAATCAATCAGCAATTTAAGCCCATGAACTGAAGCTGATGCTATCTTACATATATGCAGAGCATGTGTTTTAAATTAAGGAATGTGCACAATATGATTGCTCATTGCTAAAAACAATTATGATCCAACTATATACATATATATATATATATATATATACAATACATATATACAATGATTGGTAGAAGCCATTTTGATATTAATTTGCCAGTTGGTCAATTTTTGAAATAAGTTTTCAATTTTGATTGGGTTTTCTTGTCTTGGCTTACTCTCAACTGTTGTTTCTGGCTTAGGGCCTTTGGAAATTGGGTGCGTTCGAGTAGCGACTGCAACGAATTGTTATGTACACTTCAATAACGACATCAAAACACACACAAACGCGAAAGAGTGAGAGATAGAGGAGAGAGCGAGAGAGAGAGATGGGAAGTATAGAATGAGTGAAACATTTGTTGGGTTAGATCCATTAGAACACTCCAATTATGGAATATATCTATGAACAATACTACTTATCGTAGGAGAAATGCATATATAAGATATATGAGTTAGGATAGGATAGGATAGATATGTTGAAAGGGGAAAGGGTTATGCGTGTACAAATACAGAGAGAGTATTGTGAAGCGGAAAAGCGTAAATGCGAAAACTTACTTTTTGCCATGGATGACTTTTAATTTGGGGAAATTTGAATTCCGTATAATTTGGATTCATTTCGCGAATTTGTTCTCTTGTCGGTGTGCCCAACACTTTGATCACCTCGACCAGCTGATCGACACCCGAATCGCCGGGGAATATGGGCTGTCCCAGCAGCAGTTCGGCCAGCACACAACCGGCGCTCCATACGTCTGCACAGAGAGAGAGAGAGAGAGGGAAAGATTTAGATTTCGAGTGAGAGGGAGATGGGTGTTACGGAGGGGACTTACCAATCTTAGTTGTATAGTTGATGGCGCCGAATATGAGCTCGGGTGCACGATAATAACGCGAGCAGATATACGAGACATTCGGCTCGCCGTGCAACAGCTGCTTGGCGCTGCCAAAGTCACACAACTTGAGTACGGCCGTTTCCGGGTCGAGCAGCAGATTCTGCGGCTTGATATCACGATGGCAAATGCCTAGCGAATGGATGTAGGCCAAGCTTCTGAACAATTGATACATGTAGAGCTACAAATTGCAAAAAGGTTCTCAATTAATATATATATATGTACATATATAATATATATTTCATGTGTAAAAGAAAAGAAAATATGGTCCAAAAGTCGAGCTCAAATTGAGTTGCGACTAGTCTATTTTTCTAGTTAGTGAGCTAAAAGTCTTGGCTTATAAATTTGTTAACATATTCCGATCTTTTTTATTTGTATTATTGGTCTATTTGCCTAGTTATCAGTTAAGTGTTTAGCTCAAGTCAGATCTTCCTTATTCATCTATAACATCAATGAAGACAAACTTATCTAAACTTATCTACTTTCTTTCATTCATTTTCTCTAACTTTTCTAATTACTCTTTGATATGACGACGGATAAGTCTATATATATCAATCTTCATTATTCCGGTAGATATATAGAGATATATATATATACTCTATTAGAGTGGGGATAGTTAACTTACCCGTATAAAGTTGATTGGTATCGTTTGCTTAGTTTTGGCATATTGACGTGCCACTTTGTATACAGTTTCTGGTATATATTCGAGGACTAAATTCAAAAATACTTCATCACGCTGCAATTATAATAATGCGTATTACAAATATGTGGCAAGTGATTATTAATGTTGCTTGTTGTTGTAGTTGTTGTTGTTGTAATGATCAGGCGAGCTCCAAACTGCAATGCGGGATATTGTTGTTCAGCAAGCGACATGTGGCATGTTCAAGGATCAACATTCAACGATGACGATAACGATAACGATTTTTTACTTGAATGTACTTGCATTGAGCCGTAATACAGATATATTGATGCATTCATATATATATATATATATATACATATATATATATGTGTCTTTATATGCAGAATATGTGTGTAGAACATATCTAGCAACAAGCCGATGGAATGGTGAAAGGGAGGGGGGAAGTTGGGGGTCTGTCGCCTGTTGCTGGAGATTGGAGTTGTAGCAGGGCTGAGAGGGTGGGGAGATCAGGGCGACAGAGCGCCAAAATGGAACATGCACACGCATCTTTCCAGATTCTTCTAGCATGCGGTTATCTTCTGCTTTCGCAGTTAATTCTACGTGTCTCCGATCAGAGAAAAAGAGAGAGAGGAAAAGAGAGAGAGAGAGATAAAGAGGAAGAGAGAGATAGAGAGAGAGAGACAAATGAAGAACTGAAGGTATACAGCGACAGAAAGAGAGAGAGAGATATTCAGAAAGGAGAAGATAAATAAGGAGAAGAGACTCTGAGAGCGATAAACGCATGAGAAAACGAGCGCATGAGAGATATGTGCATATCATTTGGAGAGCGTAATTCTCTCATCTTTACTTTTCGTATCTTTTCTTTTTTCTTTTGTATACCCTTGCAGAGAGTATTCTGACTTTGTCGTGAAGTGCGCAACACATTGAAGGAGTCCTCTCTGACCTTATACATATATATATATATATATATTTTTATGATCAGCATCAATCAATATAGCCATGGCCGTCTGGTCATCTAATTTTGAAGATATGCATCTTTTTGCTACAGTCAGAGATTATATCATAAAACCTAGTCAAAAGTACTATTTGACGATATAACATTTTCTCCAAGCTCTTCAATTTGTGGCCAGGTGAGAAAGTAAACTCCGGTCTGCAAGGGTATATAATCTTCGGCGTGCCTAAGATGACTCTTTTTTCCTTCATTTTGGTTTTTTTTTTTTTGGTTTTGTTTTTTTACATTTGTAATATTGTTTTACATGATACCTGCGGCTTGAGCACAGCGGCTAAAATGCCCAAATCGATGGGAAACTCGGCCAACTAATTAAATCGCCATTTAAATCGTTCATATTGTATATATGTAATATAATAGAAAGAAAATCAGTTGAAAAATATTGTACATATATTCAAATAAATAAACATATACATATATATATATATACATACATATATACATATATATATATATATATGTGTATAGATAAATCGCTTTGCTGTGCCAACTCTAGCGCAAATTAGCTGGGAATCCTCAACACTGATCGCATTACTATATTAAGCAGATATGTAAAATTATCGATATATATCGATGTCGCTTACCTTTTCACCACTCGAATAGAAAAAGTATAAAAGTTTTACAATATTACAATGCTCCAATCTGCGCATTATTTGCAATTCACGATTCTGTAGAAATCCAAAGAGAATAAGAATATATATATATAGATATATATTATAATGAATGGATCATTTGGACAACGAATACAAACCTTAAATCGTCTGTCCTGTAAAACTTTTTTGATTGCAACCAATTCGCCGGTATCGCAGAGTTTCGCCTGGAAGACGACGCCAAAGCTGCCATTGCCGATGACTTTTGTATCTGTATAGGAAACTTCTTGAACCCGATCGGTGCCCTGGCCAGGCGTTGCAACGACTGTTGTAATTTTGGAACCATCACGACCTGAACACAAAAGAGAGCGAGAGTCGAGGAAAAGGAGAGATATTAGATAGGAACAATAATGATAATGAGCAGTAATAGACAGAAATGTATATATAATTATTATTTTTAAGTATCTTAAATTGCAACACACATACACACACACACAGATAGGCAATTGTGGTATACCTATTGTTTCCCAGGCACCCTCAAGTTTCTCCTTGCTCCTATCGACCTCCTTTGGAATGGATAATGCGACGCTATGTTCGGGCCACAAATCATTCAATTTACCGATCAATTGTTTCATGCCTATGCCAGGCCAGTAAGACAGAGAGAGAGCGAGCGAGAGAGAGAGAGAGAGAGAGAGAGAGACACAAAGGGAGAGAGAAAGAAATGCAGAAAGAGAAAGCTCAATAGCTGCGCTGCAGATAGAGAGAGACACACATCAAGTGGAGTGGAGTGGATAATACAGTGGGTGGGGGAGTACCAAATAGGCTAATAGACTCTAACACTCTAGCTAGGCGAGGGGAAAGGCAAGGGAAAATTGGGGGGGACGGGAAGGTGAAGGTGGGAGGAGAGCTCTTTGATATTCTCCATCCCGTCATCGTCTTGTTGTTGTCATCTTTTCAATCGATGTTTGCTGGCGAGCCACTCTCTCAGCTGCTAAACGTTTTACGTGATCCGCTTCAAATGTGTGTATATATGTTTGTGTGTGTGTATGTGTGTGTGTATGCTTT